>CAIGQZ010032545.1:15164749-15183511 GCA_903798205.1 Danio tinwini | reverse complement strand
CTTTGGTTTCTAGCATCTGAGTCACCAGTGTTTCTTTCAAGTTTGTTTTCTGGTTCTTGGCCTGAAATGCTATTTCCATCTAGCCACATCAATTTGAAGTAATCATGTTTCATTTTCTCTTGTCTTTCCAGCACTGTGTTGAACAGAGAGTTGGTGAATCCGGCCAGCATGAAGCAGGCCCTGATCGCCTCGGCTCGCAGGCTGCCTGGCGTCAACATGTTTGAGCAGGGCCATGGCAAACTTGATTTACTCAGAGCCTATCAGATCCTTAACAGCTACAAGCCGCAAGCCAGGCACGTTCCCTGATGCACGCATACACAAATATAGTGTTTCTGCCCTTGCATTTACATATTTTTAGGAAATCAACATGGCTTACTGTGGATGTCAAATCGTAGAGACTGCAATAAAAAAAAAAATGATATGCTGTAAATGGTATATGAATATATGATGCCGTTTTATCTAGATCATGAGCTTACTGCTTGTAAAGTGCCAAATTTTACTCATATCATTATGTTTGTTTACCAGTAACCTATCAGAAAATTTTGTTTAGTGATGACAAATTAACAAGTAAATATTTATGTTGTAAATTAATAGGGTGTTTATTAAAGACTTGGCTTTATAGTATAAAGTGTATTATAGTAAATATGTATGCTATATTAAATTAATATACTAAATTATACAAAATATGTTTTTATGTTCATATATTAAATTAAATCTAAATAAAAAAAGCTTCTGTCGTCAGGACCATTAATTCCTTCTAAATATAGCTATTCTAGTCATCCGGAGAACATTCCTGTATTTCCCCATATTGCAACATTTATTGCAGAAGTAAATATTGCATGTGATATTATTATCCCCCAATATAGTGCATCCCTAAAGGATATTTATGCATTTAGCTTACAATTTTATTCGAAGAGACTTCCAAATGAGGAAATGATCTTTGTCTAGCATTCTGCTCACATCACATGCTCACATTTTCTTATTCATATATGCTAAACTGGTCCATTTTAAATGCAGCCGGCGTCTCTAATGCACCCTTATTTGAATTTAATTACATTCCTGGCTGATTATGGAGTAGTTTTGACCTGGTTCATTATCTTCCACTGGTACTGAGTTCATCTTAATTAATTTCTGTTGGTGTTTTTAACACTTTAGCCTGAGTCCAAGCTACATCGATCTAACTGAATGCCCGTACATGTGGCCCTACTGCTCTCAGCCCATTTACTACGGTGGCATGCCAACAATTGTCAATGTGACCATTCTTAATGGTATGGGCGTGACAGGACGGATTGTAGAGAAGGTAGGCATTAATAAAGAGACTGACTGCTATTCATTGTAAACTGATATGTTGTTTTTGACTTTGAATTGTAATTTTAAATATTTATGGATTTACGTTCACAGCCCATCTGGCAGCCCTATCTCCCTCAGAATGGAGATTATGTGGATGTGGCAGTGTCTTACTCACCTGTGCTCTGGCCCTGGGCCGGATACCTGGCTGTTTCCATATCTGTGGCCAAAAAAGCAGCATCGTGGGAAGGCATTGCTCAGGGTCATGTCATGGTTACAGTGGCTTCCCCTGCAGAAAATGACGTGAGTAACATTTCTGTGCTCATTAGAGAAAAATCATAATATGGCTTAAGCTCAGTTTTTACATGTTCTGTGCAGGTGATGCTAATTTCATAATCAGAAAAGTCTGCGTGTAAATCTGTTTGACATATAGTTAAAAAGTATGGATTATTTAATGGACAAATATGGATTTTTTAACAGCTTTAGTCTTTTCATCAATTATTATTTCTGTGTAACAAATAGGATTCATCCAGGATTGTATCTGTCTAACAAATATTTAAATTATGATATCTGTGGTATTGATCAAAACAAGGTCACTGAGAATAATCTCCATTCTCAGCGAGCTTCAAATAGGATTAAAAAACTATAAAAAATGTATTTGTCACTAATTTGTTTACAAGATTCTTCAAATAGGCTGATGTAGACATTAATGAAATGTGGAGCCTTTTCTCAGTGAGTAATTAAATCAATTGAAACTGAGATTGAAAAATATCATATTTTTAATCAATATACTACTAATGGTCCAAGAAAACATCCCTCCACACCATTACACTACCACCAGCAGCCTAAATTGTTGTTACAAGGCAGGATGGATTCATGTTTTCATGTTGTTGATGCCAAATTCGGACCCTGCCATCCGAATATCGGAGCAGAAATCGAGGCTCCTCAGACCAGGTGTTTTTCCAATCTTCCATTGTTCAATTTTGGCGAGCCTGTGCGAATTGTTGCCTGTTCTTAGCTGACAGAAATGGCACCCGGTGTGGTCTACTACTGTAGCCCATCTGCCCCAAGGTTGAACGTGTTGTGCATTCAGAGATGCTCTTCTGCATACCTCAGTTGTAACGAGTGGTTATTTGAGTTACTGTTGCCTTTCTATCAGCTCGAACCAGTTTGGCTCTAGTCCTCTGACCTCTGGCATCAACAAGGCATTTGCGCCCACAGAATACAAATTAATCACTAAATATTTGCTCTTTTTCACACCATTCTCTGTAAACCCTAGAGATGGTTGTGCGTGAAAATCCCAGTAGATCAGCAGTTTCTGAATTACTCAGACCAGCCTGTCTGGCACCAACAAACATGCCATGTTCAAAGTCACTTAAATCACCTTTCTTCCCCATTCTGATGCTCGGTTTGAACTGCAGCAGATCGTCTTGACCATGTCTACATGCCTAAATGCATTGAGTTGCTGCCATGTGATTGGCTGATTAGAAATTTTTGTTACCGAGCAGTTGGACAGATGTACCTAATTAAGTGGCCGGTGAGTGTAGATACAAAAATACATTTTTTTTTTCAATTTGTTTAATTTTTCTTTTTTTTTATTAATTAATTAATATTTATATATATATATATATATTTTTTTTTTTTTTAAATAGGTAGCATCAAATAAAACTGAAAACTAGTCTAGTAACTTTTGTTAAATGTTCTATTTCCAATAGTGAGAGAACCGTAAAAACACCAAAATTATATATAATTCTCTAGAATCTTGCAGTCCACCTATAATACTTTAAGGGTCCTTAGATGGTTTCTGAAATGTCTTTCATTTGTCTCCAGATCATGACCTGCTGTGCTCTGCTTTCCATGTGTTTGTATCCAGTCTGCAATAGGTGGTGAAATGACCTCCACAGTGAAGCTGCCAGTAAAAGTGAAGATTGTCCCCACTCCTCCACGCAGTAAGAGGATTCTGTGGGATCAGTACCACAACCTGCGCTACCCGCCCGGATACTTCCCCCGAGATAACCTGCGCATGAAGAACGATCCGCTTGACTGGTGAGCCACAAACGCCAAAAATAACCCACATTCAGTCAGTTAGAAAATACTTTGCATTGTGGGACAGAATCTGTAGAAGGCACAATTTCATAGCTCGTCTTTTATTAGTCGCTTTACTATTATTATGCCTCATTTTCTCTTATATGGTGTAGATAATATTGTTTTCATTTTTCAGGAATGGTGACCATATTCACACTAACTTCAGAGACATGTATCAGCACCTTCGCAGCATGGGTTACTTTGTTGAGGTCTTGGGTGCACCAATCACATGCTTTGATGCCAGTCAATATGGTAAGTGTTCATACAGTATAATGGATTCTGATGTGATGATGAATGTCCTTAAATCACCGTCACTTCTGTCTCGTCTTATAGGAACATTACTGATGGTTGACAGCGAAGAGGAGTATTTTCCAGAAGAGATCACCAAGTTGAGGAGAGACATTGATAATGGCCTGTCTCTCATCATCTACAGTGACTGGTACAACACATCAGTCATGAGAAAAGTCAAGTTCTATGATGAAAACACCAGGTACTGTGTGTCCTTGTGCTATCTATAAAAATGTGGTCAGCAGTTCATCCTACCACATGTATCTCCTGTGGGAAGAAAAGTGTATTGAGGCTAAGCTGAGGCAACTCTGCATGTATTGGAACATTCATTTGCGTGTATATACATATATATATATATATATATTAGGGCTGTCAATTGATTAAAAAAATTAACTAATTAATCACACGTTTTTTTGTGATTAATCATGATTAATCACAAATAAAAAAAATCCAAAATGCAGGCATTGCAAATATGGAAATTGGAAAATAATAATAATAATAATAACGTATTGAGTACAAACAATTGTATTCATTGTAAAGTTGTATTGCGAGTTGAGAACATTATTCATAAAGTAGAAACAATTTTGCTTAGTCCTCCTTAACATTTAGCCAGTTGCTAAGGCAGTCCAGTCTATTGACATTATCGGGGCACAACACGCGCACGCGCACACGCACGCACGCACTCACACACACTCACACACACTCACACACACACACACACACACACACACACACACTATTATCACTATTCTACGGCCGCCTAGGTCGCCTCTACAGACGCGCCGGCCCTGAACACACGTCGGCCACAACAGGAAATTAAAAAACTGCAGCTGCGTTAAATGTGTTAATTTTTTTTACGCATTAAATATTTCAAATTAATCTGGTGATCTAATTTTGACAGCCCTAATATATATATATATATATATATTATTGTCTTATTATAATATGACTCATTGTATTTTTATAATAATATATTATAATATAATATATATTATATATAATATATAATATAATATATTATTATAATAATATATATATATTATTGTCATTTTGTATACCAAATAGGTAGGTCTGGTTAGTACGCAAATATTTTTCTATATTATATTATGTTCTATCTGTAAACCTATCAGTGAAGTGCAGTACTGCTCATATACATTACTGCCTGTCAAGCTTATGCATACATACATCTTAAGGCAAAATTGAGCCCTCCTTTGAAATTGGAATTTTTTCCAGATATATACACATTTTTCCCCATGATATCAGATAACATTAACAGTCTCACATCACATACTAATGTTACAGAGTCTAAAGAAATTAAAGGACAGGATGTAAAAATGAATTTAAAAAAATCTAAATAATAAACATTGTTTTGAAACCATAAGAGTCAAGTAGGATTTAAAGGAAATCACAAACAGTCCTCCATCCAATATTTAACCAAGTACTGTTAGGCAGGAAATATTTTTTTCAACAATATTTTTAAAAACTAAGTATTTCTAATAACTAATCTTGTTTGTCTTTGCCATCATGACAGTATATATTTTCTAGTTAATTTGAAAGATGCTAATATTCAGCTTAAAGTGTGATTTAAAGGGTTAACTAGGTTAACTTCCTATGGGGGCTAATAAAATTGATCTTAAATTATAAAAAAAAAATTAAGGAGCAAATTGCACTGAACGCGCTTTCCATTCTAAAAACCCGTGGCGCACCTCACTGTCTTTTTTGCTGACAATAAAAAAAATTAAAAGAAGCACAGTGTGCTTTTTATGTCGATAGGCAACGACTGAATCAGCTGGGAACTGTGCGAAAGTGTTACTGTCGATATTAACATTTTAATATTTAAAAATATTGCGATATCCAAGATTTGTGAAGTCATACAGCACCAGATAACTCAAAACAGCAACCACTGTCTCAGCAAGTCTCTCCTCCATCTTCAAAAGTCTCTGTAATTGTCTTGACAACACAAACACTGCAGGCACCTCAACGGAAACCCTGCCTCTGCTTTCATTTGATAGGAGAATGAAAAAAATGCACAGGGCGCATAAGCAGCCTATGGTAAATCATTTGAAAATGGCAATTTTTGTATTTGACCCATTAGATCTCTTAGACTCCACTGTAAATGGCAAAAAACACTAGACAATAATTAGTGTCAAGCCTGCCTTGCTAATTACATGATTAATTGTGATTTCACTTGACATCTTTATTTCAGCAGGCTGTTTATCTAATTTTCCAATTATCAGTTGGAGTTTTTTTTCTGTCCTAATTTATTGTGCTTCCCATTAGGGTATTTAAGTGCCCTAATTCATAACTATTTTCATTTTGTTGGGGTTTGATGTTGTGTGGTTTCTATTATGGAATCTGACAAATGATGGTCTCTTAATAAAGTGTCCGATTCAGGACAAACATGTTTTGACTCACAAATTTCTTGCACTTTACAGACAGTGGTGGATGCCGGACACAGGGGGCGCTAATGTGCCAGCCTTGAATGACCTGATCTCAGTGTGGGGAATGGCCTTCAGTGACGGCTTGTATGAGGGAGACTTCACCTTAGCAGATCATGACAGTAAGATACTGCCTTATAACATCACTCAGAGATTGCTGTTAAAGGAATAGTTCACACAAAAGTCATTTTATATAAGTCTTTTTAGATTTGTCATTTTAGTATAACTATTTATAATATAGTATAATAATCTCACGTACTTCACCTGAACAGTAATGAAATTTAAAGATAATTATATTGATTATAAAATTATATGATATTTATAGATATTCATGATATTTATAGACAAAAAGAGCTAAAATATGAAATGGCCTCCACAGAGTCCAGACCGTAATATAGTATTATAGAGGCAGTGTCAGATTGTCTGGACAAAAAACACACAAAAAATGGATAATTTTCTAGCAGGAACCTTTTTATTCTGAATAAAGTGTTTTGTTTTTCTCAATTCTGTGTACATGTTTCTTTTCTATCTCATTAAGATCATTAAAACTTTGATAAAACACCAAAACTTTTTCACAGTACTGTATATGTCATTATTTACTCACCATTTTTTTAAAACCTGTTTCTGTTTTTTTTTTCCCTGTTGAATACAGAAAAAGATATGTGCAGTAATCTTGAAAACAGGCAACCATTGACTTCAGTAGTATACTGCTATGGTAGTCAACAGCTGCTGGTTTCCATCATTCTTTAAAATGTCTTCTTCTGCATTGGACAGAAAAAAGAAACAGAAACTCATTTGCAACCACTTCTAGGAGAGTAAATGTTGAGTAAATTGACGTTTTTAGGTAAAACGGTCCTTTTAAATATTGAATATTAGTTAGAAAGTTTCAATGGAGATTAATTTGTCTTAATGCCAGGGTAACAAATCACTAACCTTTATACTTTTCCTGCTGATTCAGTTTATTTGTATTTTTTATTTAACATTTTTTTTTATACATAATAGTCATAACAGTTGAATTTGGGACTCTTATCACTCAGAAAATTCAGCAAATAATTTTTGTAGAATAAAATGTTACACATGTACAAATCTTTCTTAAATAAACCTTTAAAGTATAGAGATTAATACAATTGTTGAGCAGGAGAAAAGAAGGTATTTTAATTAGTTGTGTAACGGATCACACACGTGACCCGCGGATTAATAAATTTTTTGACTGGTAGATTAATCCTAAATTTGTAACGATCACAAAGAGATTGCCTCTCGCGTCATTCAAATCACATGTATGAAAGAATTTAGGCTTTGCTGTAAAATATAATGATGATGGAAGAAGTTGTGGAAGGTTATTCGGGATGTGGTGAGTTTCATTAAATGTGTTTTTTGTCACCTACTTGTTTAGCCTGCATTAATGCATTGAGTGTAATTTGCATAATTAATCATTAAAAGATCAGGATCTCAACACCCACGCAACATAAACTATAAATGATGGATTTGAATGTTTATTAATCCTTCAAATTGCTGCATTCAAAAATCAAGAAAGAGATTAAGTTCTTAATCTTTTGAGTTAGTTATGAAGTTACAAACAGTCAAATAAGACAGAAGTACTGGGATAACGGTTTATAGTTTAGACATAACCACTGATGTTTATGGTAAAGATTAAAATCACTCTTATATGGATTTAACTTGATGCTCAAAAATGAAAGTTGTTGGCAGCAGTTACATTATTTAACCAATAGGTCATTAGTCATTAAAAATATGCCACTAAATAATTGTTTAAAGAAGATACATATTCAATTCAATTTGTTTATTGTCATGTGCACAGTAAAGAAACAAGTTTCTATGTACAATAAAAATTCTTACTTTGCCGTCCACAGTGAAGTCATACACATAATGTACACGTCATACACATATATATACACATGTATACACAGAAATAACAGAAGTATAACTGTGAAATGTGTATATATAAATATCTATGAATGTTAACAATATAAATAATTCTGATTGTGTAGTAAGGTAAACTGATGTAAACAATATATAGTAGTTAATTGTGTATTATTATTGTTATTATTATTGTTATTATAATGCAAAAAGTGCCTTGTGCAATTAGCTTATGTGCAAAAAACGGTATAATGGCCGGAGCAGATTGAGTGCAGTTGTATGCAATAACAGTGCAAACTGAGATGAAGAATATTATGTGCTACTGAGCAGATCTGGCCATCTTGCAATAAAACAAAAAGTTTTATGAGTGAATAACTGAATTATTTATTGAAATTGAGACTAAAAGTAAATTTGGGTTGTACAAATTCTAATATTATATTTCTACATTTAGCTTTATTAGCCAGAGTAGTAGTAACTGAGTTTTTCACAGTACTGAATATTTTACAATTTATTTTTATTCAGCTGATTATTTTATTTTTTATAAAATTACATGTTCTAAGTTCTGTTTGGCAAAACCAAAAGTGTCTTGCAGTATTGTTTTTGTAATAAATGGAGAACAAATTACATTTGTCTTGTCCCCTTTTTAGCTAATCCGAAAAATGGTCTGATCTGTGACTAAAATTAGTGGTGTAACGAATCACAAATCTCACAGTTCGGACCATATAATATTTTTTAATGTAAATGTACAGACGTGGATTAATAAAATGCAATAAAAGAAACACTTTTTTTTGCATAGGCTGACAAAAACTCCATGAAAAGCCAAAAAGCTTTGTGCATGAAGCAGTATGTTTGCCTGCAGTGTTTTACTCTTTTTATACACCTGAAATCATTTCAGTGGTATACACTGTCTTTTTTCCTTTCAGTGTATTATGCATCTGGGTGCAGCATTGCTCGTTTTCCCGAGGATGGGATTGTTATCGCTCAGACACTGAAAGATCAAGGTACACTGCACCTCCTCTTATCACACACGTCTCACATCACTGCTGTATTCATAAAGAGGCTTTCACTTAATCCTCTTGTTATTGTTATGCGACATCCTGAAATCTCTAGGTCTGGAGGTCTTGAAGCAAGAGACTGCAGTGGTGGAAAATGTGCCTGTGCTTGGACTGTACCAAACACCCTCTGATGGGGGAGGCCGCATTGCACTCTATGGAGACTCCAACTGCATTGATGATAGTCACAGACAGAAAGGTAATAGAAAAGTGTGAGATATGATCTGAGAGTTTATTTATTTGTAGAGTTGTTAATGTAATTTGCATGTGTTTGGTTTTACTTTTCTCTGTGTAGACTGCTTTTGGCTGCTGGATGCTCTGCTTCAGTACACTTCCTACAGCATGACTCCGCCCAGCCTCACCCACTCAAAAAACAGATTGGTCCCCCCTACAGGCACAGACAGGCCATTACCACAGAGATTAGAAGGTAAGGCTTGTGTTTATACATACACGCAGGGCTTTACATTAACACCTGCCAACCCGCCAAATGCAGGTAGATTTCAGTGGTGGCGGGTAAGACAGACACTCCCACTAGCCACTTTGGCTGGTTGAAAATAATTTCCCAGGATAATAATTCATAAAAGCAGGGTTCGACAATATGGATGGTTCAATATGCATGCAAAGGCGATCTTAGAATTGAGAAGCAACATGACTGACAAAAACAATTGCGTTTGCGTGAGCAATAAAAAAAGCAGATGAATACAGAATGAAAGGATGATCACTCACGCTAACAGCGACTGTTTAAAACGCGTGCGCACTCTCGTTTCCTTGCGTAAAGCAACTGTGTCGAGAAACACAGCTGATGTGATCGGTTTTCTTTCAAATAGACTAGACAAAAAGTGGTGAACATGCACCCACAGTCTTGCTGCTTTCAAGAGCTCCAGATTTGTATTTTTGTAAGCAGCACCAGTTGCTTACACTTTCACCATTATTTGAACAGATTTTTTATGGGTCTAACGTTAACCGTGTGCGTAATGTGGTTTAATTATCATTTTTTTACAATAACATTGCTTTAATGGGAGATTACTCCCCATTTATGTGTAGTTAACTGGTGATCTGGGACCTTTTGCCAGGACCGATTACTCTGCATGTTTTGTTAAAAAGAAAGTATAGTAAACGGCTATATTTAGCTTGTTTTGACACATTTAAAATTTGTGGCTAATAAATAATTAATTGTTTATGTTTGGTGTGGTCCGAGATAAATTTGGTAAATCCTTCATTTTGAGCTTTGAAAATTATGTGAAATAAAAACTAATTGTAATACTATGAAACCATGACCCATTTGCTTATGAACATTTAGCAAGCTCATACACGTCACACAAAAAGTGAAATTAATGAGGCATGTGGAGATAACGCAAAATCTAAATCAAGTCATTTTAGCATGTCAAAGTCATATTTATGTGTATAAAATATATTTTCCCAACAATAACATTGTGGCTAGTGAAAATGATGAGTGGCTAGTAATGTTGGTAAACTACTAGCCACCGTGGCTGGTGATCAAAAAAGTTAATGTCAAGCCGTGCATACACGTATTATACAAATATACATATTTTAACATGGTTTTATTCCATTTTAAATACACTTATTTGTTTATAATATTATTTTGTATTTATTTTCATTGTAGTTTTTTTTATAAGTAATTTCTTTAATTGTTTTTTTTATTTTGAAATTGTTTTAAATAATTGTTTCATTTTCATTAGTTTCATTAGTTTTTTGTTTTTTTTTATTTAGTTTTTAATGAATTTATTTGGTATATTTAAATTCATTAGATTTTGTTTAATTGTAATCCTGTTTTATTTTTAAATCAGTTTTCTTTCTTAGCAGAATTTGATTTGCTTTTATCTATTTTTATTTTCTTATTTTAATTAGAAATTGTTGATGTTTTATTTGTTAGTTATTCTTGTGTACTTTGTAATTCATTTATTCTTTTCCATTAAGACATTTGATTTTTTTTTTTCATTTCTTGATTATTTTATTTTATTTATTATTTAATTCATTTTAATTATTCTTTTTTGTTTTGTTTTTTATAAAAACTTTTCTTTTAATTAAATTTATTGATATAGGTTTCTTTATGCTTTAGTTTATCTTTTTAATAGGTTTTGTTGTGTACAGTTTTTTTTTATTTTTTTATTAAGTCTTCTTTAATCACTGAAGTAAAATAGTTTTTTCTTTTTATTGTTATTTATTCCTATTTTTGCAGGGAATCACTTGTACCGTTACTCCAAAGTGCTGGAGGCTCATTTGGGTGACCCTAAACCTCGTCCTCTTCCTGCGTGCCCTCATCTGTCTTGGGCCAAACCTCAGCCACTAAATGAGACTGCTCCTAGGTCAGTACATAACCCAATTCTCAACCAGTCCACCAGCACTGCAAACAAATCTAAATTCAGATGCATTGTCTTTCAATATCTACATCTAAGCTTGTTGGCATTCATTTCTTCTCAGCAATCTGTGGAAGCACCAGAAGCTTCTGTCAGTGGACATGGACAAGGTTGTTCTGCCTAACGTCAGGCCATATCGGCCTCAGGTTCGACCACTGTCTCCTGGGGAAAGTGGAGCTTGGGACATTCCTGGAGGTGAGGAAGGGATCTCTGCTGCTTTTTAGGAGACAATCAACCATAATTAACCTGTACCATGAAGCTGTTTAGCTGCTTAACCAGATTAGTTTGTTTAGTTTGTACCAACTCTGGGTTTAAGTGATCATGAAAGTGCTGTCTTTTAGGAAATAATAAGCTATATTGAACCTGTACTAAAAAGCTGGTTTAGCTACTTAACCAGATAAGTTTGTTTAGTTTGCACCAACTCTTGGGTTAAGTGACCATGAAAGTGCTGTCTTTTAGGAAATAATCAACTATAATTAACCTGTACCATGAAGCTGGTTTAGCTTCTTACTTAATCAGGTAAGTTTCAGTTTAGTTTGCACAAACTGGGTTTAAGTGACCTTGAAAGTGCTGTCTGTCTTATTTTGTCATTTATTGCTACTTGGTAAAGATTTTTAAGGATAATGATCTATTTTTTAGCAATTGTTGATTTATTTACAGCAACTTTTTATGATTTATGTAATAAACTATTAATCCATTACACAGGAGCACAAATCAATAGATACAGCTTTAAAATGGCCTTATATTGAATCTGTTTACCCATTAACTATGAAAAAGTTACTTCAAACTGTTCAATTATACTAATAAAGCTAATAGTTTTTTTTAGTTGTTGTATTTCATGTTTGTTTTATTTTGCTTCATGAAGGTGTTTAAATTCTGAAATTATGGTCATTTTCTTGTAAGATGCCAGTCGTGGTGTCATGGCATGCGATTTGGCTGTTCGCCAGTGGTATAAAACGCATTAATTTACTCATACTCCCTGAACTAAGGATTAAACTCTGCATTAACAGAGAAAGTTGATTATCAGCATGATGATATCAACTTAGCCTGACTAAAATGGTTTGGTTTTGTCAACTCAAAGTTTATCTAACTTGAGTTTGTTCAACCTCTATCATGATACAAGCTCTAGATTTCACTGTCACAATGGAAATTAGCATTGCAGTAATCCACGTCTGTGTTTTTCCTTAGGAATAATGCCCGGACGCTATAATCAAGAAGTGGGACAGACCATCCCGATGTTTGCCTTTCTTGGTGCCATGGTTGTGCTTTCCTTTTTTGTAGTGCAGTTGACCAAAGCAAAAAGCAAACCCAAACGCAGGAAACCCAGAGTGAAACGGCCACTTTACCTTCAACAACAGCAACAGCAACTCCCTCACTCTGGCAAAAACCCCACCGTATGATCGGCCACATCTGGACAAACCTAATGGGGAAAGGTCTTCCCTGAGGTGTGTGTGATGCCGTAACCCCGTGAAAAGTAAATTGTTGGACTCTTGTTGAGAAAAACCAGCAACCACCTGAGCTCAGACCAGGGTTTTGCTTGGAGATCGATGTTCCTCTCCTGTCTTTATTCAACACATGCCTTTCAATTCAGTGACCAAATGGAGGAATGTTTCCTTTTTTAATTTATTGATTATGATTAATTGACTATTGACCTTTTGCTTTATACGGCAAATTCGGACAGACACCAGCTGTTCAGTTTCCTCGATCAACCGGACTTGTTTCCTACACGTCCTCATTTTTGTATTCCGTCAGACTGTTTTTATAAAAGCGTTGTGTGCTTGCGTCTTTTGTAAATAGCCCATCATGATTTCACTGTTGTTGGTGTGGAATTATCAATGTTTTAAATATATCTTATCCGATATAAAGCAAGAAAACCTGTGTCTCTGTCTTTGTAATAAATCTTGCGTGATAGTCCTCATTTAAGGGTTACATTGGAAAAACAAACAACAAGAAGAGGTTTTATCCAAGTGATGATTCAGGTAAACTCAGCAGAAGTGCTTGTGTGCGCCTACGAAATGGTCCTGTTTACTTTTGCCACTTTGGATGATGGATGAAGCTATTTGTTCTTTGTTTGCATAAAATACATGTGCATAAGATGGATGAAGCTGTCATGGTTTGACTGTGTGGCCTGCTAGTTTGCCTGAACTAAAATTATAGAAGTAAAATATCACTTCAGGACATTCTTTTGGAGGAGAGCCATATTTGACTTTGTCCATCTTAATCTTCATTAAATCGAGTGCTAGGATATATGCACTACCATAAATCTTTTTAAAAAGGTGCATTGCAAACATCTTCAATGAAATTAAAATTAAATGCATATCATATGTAATAAAATGTAATGTATTCCTATTATAACAAAGTTTTCTATTTATGCTCAAGGTAAATGTAATGCAAAGCAATCTGAAATTTTGGGGTAAGATTTAAATTTATTGATTGAATTCACACTTACCAACCACTTTATATTAAGCACCTGAGGTGTATTCCAGAAATCAAGTTTAACTTACCTTCACATTTATCCTGAACTTTGTGTTGATTAATCCAAAAACAAGTATGTCTGTTCCAAAATCAGTCCTTGGGAGTAAGTTCTGTCAACTCAGATTCTTAACCTTAAAACAAACAAAAAAATGCAGATCGCCAAAGCCCGAGTTGCCATGGAAACAGAAGCTGAAAAGCAGTATGCAGCCTTCTGTTTAATGGTGAGTTTTTTTATTGCTATTTTCACTATTGGTAGTTTTGCATGATCATAAAATGTAAGCCGTAAGAAAGTGTCAACAATCTACTTAATAGCAACATATATTAGGTACACCTTACTAGTACCAAATTGGATCCTCTTTTGCCTTCAGAACTGCCTTAATCCATTGTTTCATAGGTTTAACAAGGAACTGGAAATATTTCTCAGACATTTTGGTCCATATTGACATGATAGCTAGGCCCACACGGAATCTGTGCGCGCAGAATTCCGCAGGTTTTTAGCCCATCATTAATTCTGTTTATTTACTTGAGTAAATGTGTAAATCTAAATTTATTTAATTTTTAAATTACACATTTCACATATTAAGGTTTTAGTTATGAGACTCAAAATAATTCCGCAGAAATCCACAGATTTTTACCAAAATTCTCTGCAGAAATTGCAAAAAACGTCCGCAGATTCCGTCTGGCCCTAATGATAGAATCACGCAGTTGCTGCAGATTTGTCGGCTGCACATCCATGATGCGAATCTCCTGTTCCACCACATCCCAAAGGTGCTCTATTGGGTTAAGATCGGGTGACTGTGAGGCCATTTGAGTACAAGGCAAGTTGGATCCATGCTGTCATTCCAAATTCTGACCCTACCATTTAATCGTTGCAGCAGAAATCAAGACTTATCAGACCAGGCAACATTTTTCCAGTCTTCTATTGTCCAATTGTGAGCCTGTGTGAATTGTAGCCTCAGTTTCCTGTTCTTAGCTGACAGGAGTGGCACCCAGTGTGGTTTTCTGCTGCTGTAGCTCATCTGCCTCAAGGTTGGACGTGTTGTGCGTTGAGATGCTCTTCTGCGTACCTCGGTTGTAACGAGTGAAGTTACTGTTGTCTTTCTATCAGCTAGAACCAGTCTGGCCATTCTCCTCTGACCTCTGGCATGAACAAGGCACTTGTGTGCACAGAACTGCCTCTCACTTGTATTTTCTCTTTTTTTGCAAGGGTGTATGAGTGTTTTAGTGCTGGGTTGCAGCTGAAAAGGCATGCACTGCGTAAAACATGTGCTGGAATAGTTGGTGGTTCATTCTGCTGTGGCAACCCCTGATAAATAAGGGACTAAGCCAAAGGAAAATGAATGAATAACCTGCTCCAGACCAGGTGAGATGCTATTGCAACTTATTCTAATAATTACCTTGGTTTTTGAAGACGAAAGCTGAGGATATCTGCTCACATATCATAAAACTTATCAGGGTATGTCACATAACCTGCTTTCTGCAATCTCTTATTCAATTTTTAGTAAGCGCAAGTAAATGTATCAATTCATATGACATTAACAATCCATTTAGGCATGTAGATGTGGTATAGGTTCAATACATTCATTCATTCGTTCATTTTCTTTTCGGCTTAGTCCCTCTAAATTCAATACAGCAGATACAATATAGCATCAAAATGAGGGAAAAAGTAGATTTAATTTACTCTGAACGTGATGTGGTTGCATTTCAGAAACTGCTGATATAGTGGGATGTTCACACAACTATCTTTAGGGTTTGGATAAATGCTGTAGTCAAAAAAAAATAGTGAATATGTGAAAATACTTTATGTCAGAGCAATTATCAGACTAATTGAAAGGCAACAGTAACTCCAATAACAGCTCAATACAACTGAGGTCTGCAGAACAGGGTCTCAATGCCAAATCTTGGAGCAGATGAACACAACTCGGCCACTCCTGTCAGTTAAGAACAGCCTACAATTCATACTTGCTCAGCAAATTTTGACAATAAGAGGTTGCCTGGACTGATGAGTCTCAATTTCTGCTGCCACTGTCGGGGGGGAAGGGTCAGAATTTGGCATTAAATGTGTGTAATTAAATGCTGGTACAGATGGATGAAGGAAACACTCCTCTTCCTCTTCATTGTAAATTGGATCAACAGTACTGTCTGCTAAGCAATCTTGAAGCTGCCTGTGCTCTTGCTTCAGGCCAGTTTGAAATTGACTAATTCCATTAAAAGTGATAGGTGCTGGGAAGTCTCACTAAATCTCTTCCTGATCCATTTTTAATGGGAGGAATAGCCTGTGAAAATGTCACCAGTCCCTTTCAGGTGATGAAGCGTGATGGGGTTAATGACATGAAGAACATGGGAAATAACCCTGACCAGTTATCTGTGCCTAAATGGATTTCCCAAATCTTGCCATAAAGGTGGTCACATGTTCCAGTTTTTCCCACATATCTAGAAAGTTCCCAGCATTGCTTGAGTTTTTGTTCATCCAGTGGAGCCAAACTCAAACAGAGAAGAACCAGCTTTGGGCTCCTGAGGACTGACACTAAGTCTGTCGCACCAGTGCCAAATTCCCACGTCTGGAACACATGCTGTTAATTAATGTGGGATATCCTGAAGAGTGCAGTGCACACCCCACATGACCGAAAGACCACTGACAATATTTTTCACTTTTTACAATGCTTGAGGTCCCATATTAATACATAACTATTTTATAGAATAGTAAATCATATTTATGTTATTTAAATTTTCATAAATAAACTGAAACAAAAATCTATTTATAAATGTTTTAAAAGATTCCGCTGATTTGAGATACATTTTTCATAAATAAATAAATAACATTGTGATTTAATTACAACTTTAGACGGCAAAGTGTTTACTATGCATACAGGGTTGGGCAATGAATCTGAAACATTGAATTGTGTGTTGGAGGTTTCATGGATAAAGTTGGCCAGCCTGGTGGCCAATTCTCATTGATGGCACATTCCACCAGTAAATTTAATTTAATTAGAGTAATAGCACAGTTTTGCCTAAAATATTAATGCAGACAACATTATGGAAGACATATCAGAGTTCAAAAGAGGACAAATTGTTGGTGCGCATCTGTAACTAAGACAGCAAGTCTTTGTGATGTATCAATAGCTAGTTATTTCCAGGCTAATGTCAACATACCACCAAGAATGACTAACCTGGTCCTACAGGAGTAACTGTGGGCGCATGTAGAAGCTGTCTGAAAGGGATGTCCGGGATGCTAACCCGGATTGTTAAAAAATTTCATTTTTTTTTTTGTGCTAAAATGCAAGTTGTCCTTTTAAACCAGATGATAAAGCTTAGCTTTATTAGTAGGGCCTGCTGAAAAAAAGCAAACATTTGGACATAGGTCTATAGTTTTTCATGATGGTTCTTGTTGGTCATGAACTTGTTTAAGCTGGTTAAACACCTACCTTACAGGCATATCCAGGTTTTTTCCCCCCAGCAATTCTGTGCAGCAAAATAATTGAACATTTGAGAATTACAAACTAACAGTTTAAGTTTACGTGTAGATTTCCTAAACTTGACATTAGGCTTGACATGCAGAGCAGGTTTGAGCTTACAGACTGTTGCTATGTCAACAACCACTGGTCGTGTTTTGAAGAACAAAACTATCCTGGATCAAGCCAATTCGTCAATAATCAAATCCAGTTAACAGTAATCCACGTATGACGGACTGGTGCACCCCTACCTGCACCCATCATTTACCAGTATACGGTAAGGTTGGGATTAGGTGTGGGGGTAGGATTAAGATTAGGAGGTGTGGTTGGGATTAGGCAATCAGGTAGTGAATTCAGAGGGTGCATAACTTGGCAGGGGTACATTTACAGCCTAACACTGGGACTGACCCCATAATGACTTCGTTTTTGTTCTAGTGTTTTTATTGGCCTGAATGACCAAACCTCCACCCCTCATTCACCTGACTCTCAAGTTTGTTCTTCCTCAGAGAGTGATCTAACAGCTACCAGTATGGAGGAGCTGGCAAAGGAGAGCATTAGCTTCTTATCAAAGTCCTCCCTGGAGACAAATGAGCCGAGGCTGGGCTCTTTAGGAGCGGTGTTCATCATGCTGAAGTCGGCGCTGGGCGCCGGGCTGCTCATCTTTCCCTGGGCGTTTGCTAAAGCTGGAGGAATACACTCTGCTGTCACTGTGGAAATGGCAAGTAACTCTGGCTAACTATTGAACATTAACTGTGTGAAATTTTTTGACTGTGGCTTTGACTGTGACATTGATCTTGTTAAATAATTGCTGGTTGTTTCAAAGAAGGGGTTTGCTTGGTTTCTGTGGGTTTTAAAGAGCAGGGTTCCCACAGGTCATGGAATTTTAAAATATATATTCCAGACATTGAAAGTCAGGGGATTTTATATAAAGTTGAAGTCAGAATTATTAGCCCCCATGAATTATTAGCCCCCCTGTTTATTTTTTCCCCAATTTCTGTTTAATGGAGAGAAGATTTTTTTTTAACACATTTCTGAACATAATAGTTTTAATAACTTATTTCTAATAACTGATTTATTTTATCTTTGCCATGATGACAGTAAATAATATTTTACTAGATATTTTACAAGACACTTCTATACAACTTAAAGTGACATTTAAATACTTAACTAGGTTAATAAGGTTAACTAGGCAGGTTAGGGTAATTAGGCAAGTTTCTATATATGTATAATGATGGTTTGTTTTGTAGACTATCGAAATTGCTTAAAGGGGCTAATAATTTTGACCTTAAAATGTTTTTTTTTTTTTTTTTTTTAAATTTTATTTTTCCCAGAATAAAACAAATAAGACTTTTCCCAGAAGAAACAATATTATTAACAAAATTTCCTTGCTCTGTTAAACATCATTTGGAAAATATTTAAAAAGAAAAAAAAA
>CAIGQZ010032545.1:15107280-15151118 GCA_903798205.1 Danio tinwini | reverse complement strand
CAGTGTCATTATTAAAGCAATGAACAACATTAAATGCAGTCTTTGTATGGCGGTTGACAAATTTCTGTAAACACATTCTAGACAAGCTTATGGTTTCGCGGTTATGCAAAGCACTGTAGACTGCTCAGATCATTTCACATTCAGAGAGACATACAGATAAACTTGGCTTGCCCTGGAACATGTGATGAAACATTTGAGGAAGAATCAATGCACTTGTATTAAAAAAAATGTAAAAGCACAGACAGACAGGCAGACACTAGCACATACACATGCATTTATAAAGACACACACATTATAATATCAACTATTTATAATAAATTCATTATAAACAAGTAAATAACTATATTTAATCCTCATTATATATAACAGTATGTACACTAATAGCTATTATAAATATTAATTATAGATAATATCAATTTTAGTTTTAAAAACAGTAGTTTTAAACTACATAACTTCAACATTATTACTTTAAATTACTAATATATGCATACTTATTTACTGCAGTCTATTGTAGTAAACTTTGGTTGTAAAATAGTGAAATGAATGTATTTCTATTCGGTTCTTTAAAATCAAAATGTAACATCATAACATCTAGAATTAGTAAAAAAGAAAATCAGTAAACAACAAAATAACTTGCTACTGTGTACATAACTTTCTCGCTGTATAAAAAAAATGTCAAATTTTAATTAAAAAGAGACATCAATAAACAACAAAATAACGTGCCATTGTGTACATAACCGTCCAAATTTATAAACATTTTAATATATTTTATACATAAAAAAGACATCTAGAATTAGGGAAAATCTATACATTACAAAATTATCTGCCACTGTGTAAATGACAGAATAAAATGAAAAATGTAATACAATTTATTTACAAATTACTGCTCTGCACCATTTCTGTGTATCCAAGTGTATATATACTGTATGTCAGTTGAGGTCAGAATTATTAGCCCCCTTGAATTACTAGCCCCCATTTATTTTTTCCCCCAATTTCTGTTTAACAGAGAGAAATGTTTTAATAACTAATTTCTAATAACTGATTTATTTTATCTTTACCATGATGACAGTAAATAATATTTCACTAGATATTTTTCAAGACACTTCTATACAGCTTAAAGGGCAATTTAAAGGCTTAACTGGGTTAATTCGGTTAACTAGGCAGGTTAGGGTAATTAGGCAAGTTATTATATAATGATGGTTTGTTCTGTAGACTATCGAAAACGTATAGCTTAAAGAGGCTAATAAATTTGACCTTAAAATGGTTTTAGAAACTGCTTTTATTCTAGTCGAAATGAAACAACTAAAACTTTCTCCAGAAGAAAAATTATTATCGGAAATACTGTGAAAACTTTCTTGCTGTTAAACATCATTTGGGAAATATAAAAAAAAATAATAATTCAAAGGGAGACTAATAATTATGACTTCAACTGTATGTAGGCTCTTGTTTTTTTTTTTTTTGGTATTTATCTTTTGTAATAGAGCTGGAATAAGCGTGAGAGTGTTTGCATTACAGAAGCTCTTAATGCAGAGACTGTCAGAGGACAGACATGCTGAAAATTAGAGTAATCCTGCAGGGCAGGTAGGAATTCATAATAGCTGTGAAATGTAAGGACATCAGTCCTCTAGACTACACAAGACATGCAAAACAAGCAGCATCAAAGGATGGTTTGGCTCCAATGCCAACAGCAGCCTTTATAGCAGACAGAAGCACACACCGGGCACAGCGACAGTGGACACCGCCTCAGGCTGGCACAGAGTATCCACTTTCACATGCTGGAACGCCTTACAGGCTGCAGTCAGAAGATGCCTGAGAAAGAAATCAAGTGACACAGTTCCAGCATTATAATCAGTCTTTAGATGCAAAGCATCAATAAAATACTGTACATGTGACTTTGCAGCTAAATAGATTCTGAACAGAACTTTATCATTTATAAATTCTGTTGACTTTGTATCTACAAGTCAACTAGGGCCCAATTTACTTCTGGTTTAAAGATGAAATTTTCAACAATTGCATTACTTTTTTAAAAAATAAAATGTCTTAAGCTTCATGCTTAAAAAAAATAAATAAATAAAGTCCTAAATTACGATACAAAAATTGTCATGCTATCTATCTTAATGTGTTTGTTCATTCAATAACAATATTACAGAGATCTTCTTAGAAAATAATGTAAAGCATAATAACATTAAAGAAAAAGTCTTGACAGTGGCCAAATGACATAAAAATAACATGTTAATCACAAATATCAATCATTATAGTAGACTGCTCAATTAGGTTTATTAAAGTACATTGACATGTACTTGCAAAGTTACTTGTGTTTAGTAGAATGTTTTGAGGGAGTATCAAAATAAAGTGCAAGCCAAAATCCACTAATGCTCTTTTACGATAGTAAAACCATCATCATTGAAGTCCATTGAAGTGAAATCTAAATTTATAATGCTTATTTTGATAGAGCACATTGTTAGTCTTAGGGTCAACAATGAATCCGTAGAAGTTGATTTACTAAAATGTTTTTGTTTTGTGCAAAGTCTGACATGTTGCTTCCACATTATGAGTAGCGGTCCCTATCTGTTGACGTCAGTTTGATCTTTTTTAATCACACCCCTTTTCTACAAGGGGATGATGTGCAATAAGAAAGCCCCGCCCCCTACTTAATATCCAGTTTCAGTTGGAAGTACATCAACATACTGAAATAAGTCTCAACAACTTCCGGTTCACATGGACTTTAAGAGTTAAAGAGATAGTTCACCCAAAAATTTACATTTTCTCACCATTTACTTTCACTCAGGTTGTTCTGAACTTTTATGAATGTCTTTTTTCTGTTGAACACAAAGCAAGATATTCTGAAGAATGTTGAAAAAACAGCCATTGACACATACTAAGAATAAAAAAATACTATGGAAGTCATTGGCAGTTCTTTTCCCATTAATCCTCAGTATATCTTTGTGCTCAACAGAAGAAAGAAACTCAAACAGGTTACAGTAGGAACACAAACTTATTTTTGTCTCAAAATAACTCATACGATCATGGTAATCAAGATGAGCAGAGAGAGTTGAGAGAGAAAATCCTACTGAATACATCAAACACTGAGGGACACACAGAAGAAAAGCACTTTTACCTCTTCCACTCCTCCTCACCATCCCAGAACTCATACACCACAAAGGAAAGGCCATCGGGCAGCCGGACAGCCGTCACACTGGAGAAAGAAGAACAACAACTTTAAAAAACACTTTCATTCTCACACATTTAACATTGATTCAGCGGGCTGATGGAAAACACTGATTAATCTTGTACAAACAGCGTTGACAAAGAAAATGGGTATAAATGTCTTCAATTAGAGGGCAATTACTCTCATTCTACAGAAACTGTAAACAGGCACAATCCTCCACTGTAGTGTTTGAACCTCCACTTGATGGCAGTGCGTCCTCATATACCTGCTGTGCTACAGCTGCAGCCCTTCAGGCAGTAAAACAGCAACGATTAGCATTAGCTCAATACATCAACAGACATCTAAACACAAGCTAGCTATGATAACCCCCACAGACTCCTCAAACTTTCATTAAAGGGAGCAAAACAGCTTTTTAGCACTTTCTGGATATGGAAATGATTCAAGCTGTACTCAAATTTGAGTCGACTGCTGGCTACTAAACTAGCCATATCATGCCTAAAGCACCTGCAGATGTTTAATGATGTCAGCATTAATTGTTTTAGCAGTGCATTTCACTTGTGTAAATTGATGGATTTAAGTGAAGCATGATTTTCAATGAGAAAAAGAAAAAACAAACTCATTTGTGTTGTAAAAAGTTGGTTTCATATACGAATCGAGACTCAATGTGAGCTGTTTGACTGACGACTATGTTGTCAAAATAATCCCTGTTTATACAGATTCAGGAAAATGAAATGCTGCATTCTGTATGCCAGGCCAGTAGATGGCGACATCACTTTTAGAAGAAACACTACATGATCCTGCTGTCCACAACTATTATGTATAGAGCGTTTTGAGTGATGTAAACAAAAACAATGCTCCCAGCGTATTTCATGTTTTACATTTTTTTATTTCTACAGCTTCAGAGAATCTAAAGAGAGCTAAACATTGATAAATAATGTTATGATAGCTGTTTTAACATTGTTATAATTGAATTGCCTCTTGCTACAGTTATGAAATAGTTTGATAAGTAGGACATGTTCATGGGCCAATGACATCACCACATTGAATTGAATTAAATTCAATTCACATTTATTTGTATAGCGCTTATACAATGTAGATTGTGTCAAAGCAGCTTCATATAGAAGATTATAGTAAATTGAAACTGTCAAAATGGTCTATAGAACTAAAAAAATGCAAACCTTTTCCCTACATTTAAATAAAATGGTTAAATTTTGTAAATAACATTAAATAAAAAATAAAAAAAGTTTAAATAAAATAAAATAAAACTGGTAAAATTGTTGTACACTCACCGGCCACTTTATAAGGTACACCTGTCCAACTGCTCTTTAACACACATTTCTAATCAGCCAATCACATGGCAGTCTCAATGCATTTAGGCATGTACACATGGTCAAGATGATCTGCTGTAGTTTAAACAGAGCATCAGAATGGGGAAGAAAGGTAATTTAAGTGACTTTGAACGTGGCATGGTTGATGGTGCCAGAGGGGCTGGTCTGAGTATTTCTGAAACTGCTGATCTACTGGGATTTTCACACACAACCATCTCTACAGTTTACAGAGAATGGTCCAAAAAGGAGAAAATATCCAGTAAGTGGCAGTTCTTTGGGCGCAAATGCCTTGTTGATGACAAAGGTCAGAGTAGAATGGCCAGACTGGTTTCAGCTGATAGGAAGGTAACAGTAACTCAAATAACCCCCTTGTCACAACTGAGGAAGAAGAGCTAAATGCACAACACATCGAAACTTGAAGCTGATGTGCTACAGCAGCAGAAGACCACACCGGGTGCCATTCCTGTCAGCTAAGAACAGGAAACTGAGGCTACAATTTGCAAAGGCTCACTAAAATTACACAATAGAAGATTGGAATAATGTTGCCTGGTCTGATGAGTTTCTATTTCTGCTGCGACATTCGGATGGCAGGGTCAGAATTTGGCATCAACAACATGAAATCATGGATCCATCCTGCCTTGTATCTACGGTTCAGACGGTTGAGGAATATTTCCAGTACCTTGTTGAATCTACACCACTAAGGATTAACTGTGTAATCACCCTGTACTAGTAAGGTGTACCTAATAAAGTGGTCGGTGAGTGTAAGTTTAACTATTTCAAGTCTTCAATGCAACATTTCTCATTTTAGTTTAGTTTAAATTGAATGAACTAAAAAATAAATACAAAACAAAAAAATGTATAAAAACTTTATAATCTAAAAAATGATTAAAAAGTAAACAAACTAAATCCTAAAACAAACCGACTAAACAATTTAAATAAAGAATAAAAAAAATGTTATGAACAAAAACTATAATCGTATGTATATTGTTGATACTAAATTAAGTCTAAAGGTCTTTTTAATAGGAAAAGTTGTTTGAGAGTAAGAGCATTTTTTATTTAGGTTAAAGATAATAAATAATTACTTTATTCACTAATAAATCTTTCACAGAATGTGCAGTGAGAAATAAAACAGGTTCAATTTAGAATTTACAATAACTGTACCAGATTATTAATGTTCCCACATAGTAAACAAACACAGAGTAATGAGTTTATCTGATTCAAATGAGCAGTTGTAGAAAGAAAGAGCATCTCAATCACTGTTCAGAAACTAAAAGTAATATATCTGACAAACAGACAGTGATAATGGAGTAACAGAGGAGGAAGGCTGACAAAAATAAGGCAGATAAAAGAGAGGCTAGAGATGACAGTTTTGGGGTCTTTGCAGAGGCTTGCAGATGTTCTCACTGATCAATTATTCACTAGTCTGATGTGAATCATGATGGCAGTACAAAATGCTGCCATACAAAGGCCTCTCCTTGAAAACACTACAAAGGACCTATTTTACTCACTGCTCTTACATTAATATTTCATGCTGTGGGGAAGAAAAATGCTCTCAGTCGTGGCCTGACCAAAATTGTGAAAGTGAAGCAACTGTTCAAAAGTTTGGGCTCTCTAAGATTTGTTTTAAAGGGGTGGTCCACTTCGATATCATATTTTAAACATGTGGAATGTAGCTGTGTGAACATAACATCTCTGAATGTAATATGCTCAAAGTTCAATGCAAAGGGAGACATTGGCTTTTACAGAGTTAGCTTAGCAAAGCCTACAGCGAATTAAGTGTGGGGACTACAAAAAATTAAGTCTAGGCTAGTTAGATCACAGGTTTACGTGTAGGGAATCAATTCATTTGTTCCGAAACAGGGATTAAAATTGTTACATTGTTGCTCTTCATTCTTGGTGCGGTTTGCTTTCACATGGCAAAGTTTCTAAACGGACCAAAATAGCTAAAACAAGTCACGTATGAGTAAACTGTCCTCACATTGTCCCGCTCAGCTGTCGGGGGTGGTTTGGTGTTTTTTGACAGGGTGCACGCGACATGTCTGAAGAGCGAGGAGGGATGCGGTGGGGAGGGGTGATGAGAAGGGTGCGCAATGTATTTTGAGGACCGGGGGGGAGACGCGAGATTTCCGGGAGATTATCACTCGTTTGTGGGCATCCGGGAGTCTCTGTGCATTTGCGGGAGACTCCCGGAAGTTCTGGGAGACTTGGGATGTCTGGAATGACCTCCCACCCTACTCATAATTCTCTCTTCAAATAGCGGTATGCCTATTACATATTCATAAAAGACTGTGATATAGCCGGGCTCGGATGGTATCGCTTTCTCTCTACAATCGATCCGCTCCAGGATTCGTTTTAATCGAGCCGAGACCACCTCATTCAGGCGGTCTCGGAGCGATTGCTTTGGCGCGGATCCGAGCGTGATTGCCCTGTTCACATATGCCAAACGAACCGCGCTAACTGGGCAAACGCGCCAGGTTCCGGAACAAAAGTCTAGGTGTGAAAGCACCCTTATAGCAGAGAAAGCTAAGATGCCGTCCAAACACTGCTATTTCCACAGAGATTCTTCTGTTACTGTATTTGGGCTTCCAAAGGACATGACAGAAAGATATAAGTGCTAACAATGTAATTTTAATTATGTTCCAGAGAATTATAAAAAATATATAGCTATCATTTGACAAAGGAGAGCTTCCAGAATCTCTCCCAGTTCAGTGCTGGATTCAGCTTAAAACTCCTCACAGAAGGAGCAGCTCCAACCATAATAGGTGAAGCTGTAATCTGTGAGCCACAACCTGTAAATATTTTATTTGTTAAAATTAATCTATTACATGCACAGTGTCTAGCGTTAATGGTATGTTGTAGCAAGAACATAAACAAGGATGTAAACAACAGGAAATGCTACAAATTCATATTTATCCTGTAAACACCCACAATCTTCATCAGCGCTGCATTGGCTATGCAGCTGCTTTCCCTGCGTACTACATCTGAAATAACGAAGTTGCAAAAAATATGTGAAAGTTTCATATTACTTACACATGCTTTTTCCGAATAATTGTGAGACACTTGTCAGGTTTTATTTTAAAGAGCAGGCGTGAGGTTCAGCTGTGCCCACTGTGTCATTTTTTATCTGATTCAGGCCCAAACTGATACGGTTACACTGACTATTTACAGAGCAGAGGCAAAGCACGTGCTTGTAGGGGTGTAACACTTTTCCTGGTGACGTGCAGCCCATCTGTGAATCACAACACATTATGTTAGCTGACCAATTAGAGCCTTTTGAGGGCGGGCTTTCAGAGGAACTAGAAAATATGATAGTCCTTTTCATGTTAGCTGAGAAGCTGTATATAATTAAAGCAAGATATATGAAAATAATAACGTGATTTTCTACAAATGTATCATGAGCACACACTGCTTTGCATCTTATAAACACAACCAAGCCTTAAAAATACACTCTGGATCGCTTCCCTTAAAATATTTAAAAAATATATTTTCTCTTATGGTCACCATTATCACCTTTGTTTGATAAATACTACAGTAAATACAATAATGTTGCAAAATTTACTTTTCTAAATCCTGTGATTTTATTTTGAAACATATAAATACATTTTCCCCATAATTTCCCTAGAAAAAATTTCATTTGTTTAAATTTTAGAAAAAAAACAATAACATTGTACAGTTGAAGACTGTATTATTATTTATTTTTAAGTAATGTTTAACACATTTTTCTTTTTCTTTATTTTTTTTTCTTCTAGAGAAAGTCTTATTTCTTTTCGCTTGATTGAACTAAAAATACATATTTAAAACAAAATAAACTCCCTAGGTCAATATTACTTTAAAATAATAGCCTGTTAGTTGATGTATTTACTAACATGAACAAGCTATTAGTAATACATTGATAACACTATTTATTCATCTTCGTTAAAGTTAGTTATTGTATTTTAAATTAAATAATGTAAGTTCATGTTGGGCAGCACAGTTGTGCAGTGGGTAGCACTGTCGCCTCACAGCAAGAAGGTTGCTGGTCTGAGCCTCGGCTGGTTCAGTTGGAATTTCTGTGTGGAGTTTGCATTTTCTTCCCATGTTAGTGTGGGTTTCCTCCGGGTGCTCTGGTTTCCCCCACAAGTCCAAAGACATGCGCTATAGGTAAATAGGGTAAGCTAAATTGTCCGTAGTGTATGTGTGTTAATGCAAGTGTATATGGGTGTTCCTAAGGGATGGGTTGCAGCTGGAATGGCAAGCCGAAAAGAAAATGAATGAATGAATAGTTCATGTTAACTCTGTGCATTAACAAGCAAAACTTTGGGTTTTAATAATGCATTAGTTAATGTTGAACTATGATAAATAAATGTTTTACAAGATTTTCCATACTAAGTTAATACTAGTAAATACATAACTAACTAACTAACAATAACTAATGGACCATTAAGTGTTACCAAAACTTGCCTAGCTAACCCAATTAATTAGTGAAGCCTTTAAATATCACATTAAGCTGAATACTAGTATTATGCATGTAATCATAATGGCAAAGACAAAATAAATTTGTTATTAGAAATTAGTTCAGCAAAGACATACAGTTGAAGTCAAATTATTAGCCTGTTGATTTAGATATTTTTTATTGCAATCCAAAGTATTATTTTTACATTCTAAATACATACAGTATATGAATGAATGAATAAATCAATAAATGAATGAGTGAACGAAGACTGACCAGTTTAGTATTTAAAATATACTGACCAAATTAGTATTTAGTACTATTGAAGTTTTGAAAACTGATTAATTAATATTAATTTCTTCCATTTTGTCTTATTTCTCTGAATTTACTAAGTGAAATCATGGCAGTAAAACAGTAGCTTAACTAGTTTTGTGTACAAACTATTCTCTGATCTTTTAGGGCTTTGCAAACACAATGTATTAATAGTGTAGAAAAAACAGCAATTGTTCAGCAAGTTTCATCATTAATTCATAAACTAGAATAACAACATTTCCCTCTGCTTGTCTGCCATCTTTATCCACAGGAGGCAAAACGACACAGTATCATTTTTCACCACATCAGAGATACATGCACACTGTTGAAGCTCAAGCATTTAAAGGAGAAATACAGGTTCATTCCCTAAGAAATGCATCACTGTATCATTACTGCTAACCTGCAACAGACACATTCAAACTCATGTGTATATAATACAAACTGAAAATACTTGAATTCGACAGCACAAAAACACAAATTTTGTATTTATTTATAAATTCAACAAGATGCAATGAGAGATTAATATACAGTACAGTAGGGAATTAAAGAAACACTGCACTTTTTGAAATAGCCTAATTTTACAACGTAGTTTGTTAATTTTAGCCCCGGCTGGGTCAGTTGGCGTTTTTATGTGGAGTTTGCATGTTCTCCCCGTGTTCGCATGGGTTTCCTCCAGGTGCTCTTGTTTCCCCCGAAGTCCAAAGACATATAGGTATAGGTAAATTGAGTAAGCTAAATTGTCCGTAGTGTATGTGTGTGAAAGAGTGTGTATGGATGTGTCCCAGTGATGGGTTGCAGCTGGAAGGGCATCCGCTGCGTAAAACATATACTGGATAAGTTGGTGGTTCATTCCGCTGTGGCGAGCCCAGATTCATTAAAAGGTACTAAGCCGAAAAGAAAATGAATGAATGAATGAATGAGTTTGGTCATTTTTTTATCCTTTCAGCTGATGTCCAGGTCTGGCCAGTGCATGTTTAACTTAGCTTAGCATTGATAACTGAATCGGATTAGACCATTAGCATCTTACTCAAAAACAACAAAATAGTTTGGATAATTTTTCTTATTTAAATTTTGACTCTTAGGAAAACTCTCTTTGACTCTTATTGAAACTCTTGTCTTCTGAGAGAGATGCTAATTAGGGTTGGGCGATGTTGACCAATTGGGCATCATACATCGTACATTTTGGCATCATAGGTGGTGGTGACTTAATTATTTATGAATAATTAATCAATACATAACAAATTAACTATTTGTAGCCTAGCGTTTCAACTACCTGACCCACATGGTCTTTGTTTTACCCATAACCAAATCATAAATAAATAAAGATAAGTTACACCCAAATTACCACCTGTCAGTCACTTTTTTCCACAGGACTCTGGCATGAATAGGCAGAGTGATCTGTGTCGTTATAATGGCGTCAACAAACTTGCTTGGTAAAAAAGGTGCACAACCAACAGCAACCAAACAAAAGTATCTGAGGTGTTCGCTAAAATTACTTCAAATTAAAGTACAATCGTGAAAGCGAAAGATTTAAGCAATGTACTGATGCTGTGACACGTTACTTGATAGATTCAAAAGACAGAAGAGTCATTAGATAGAGACAAGAATAATTAAATATCACTGTGGCGAGGGAGCGTGGCCGAGAGCCGTGGGAGCGAAACGAGGCCCGCCACAGATGAGATGAACCTGTGGCGCGCACCTGCCTTCAATCCCACGGAAGGAGCTCTGGACTATAAGAGGAGGAACGATGGCAGAGGACAGAGAGAGAGGACCGGGCCCGGACATGTTTTACTTTTGCTTTCAGTTCGACGACAGTCTCCGTGAGGAGCTGCCGTCCGTTTGTTTTGATTTAGACAGCAGTCTCCGTGAGGAGCTGCCGTCCCCTTTTATTAATAAATATTTATTTAAACCAGCGTCGGTTCTCCGCCTCCTTCTTCCCGGCGGCCAGGTGGCCGTAAACTTTATTACAGTGGTGCCGAAACCCGGGAGAAGGAGGGACACGTCGTCCAGTTGCCCTCGCCACTGAGGAGGAGGGCGAGTGTTGGGGAGTTAACCCGAGTGGGGGAGAAACCCGTTCGTCTGCCAGAGTGCCGGGGCGGCCTGAGGCTGGCGAGAAAGGATCTGCCTGCTGCCGTCTCCCAGCATGGGGAGGAGCAGGGGACGCGGGGCTCCCCACCAGATGGGAAAGAGCTGAAGGGAGCCATCCCAGAAAGCCCGGGGGGAGTCGCCGCGATCCGCCATGACGCCGAAGCCTGCGTCCTCCACCGAAGCGGGAGCGGAGTAGGAGATCAGAAATGCCGCCAGCCAGTCAGGAGAACCGCCGCCGGACACCAGAAGACGGACGGGTGGATAGATTCCTCCACAGGGCTCCCAGCATGTCGTCACTTCTCTCAGTTGGTTGAGGACCGAGTGGCAGCGTGTCTGGAGAACCGAACCCCAATTTTTTTTTTCCTCTCTCCCCTCTCTGTCTACTCTGTCTTTCCTCCTTTTTTCTCCATCTCCTTTTCTCTCGGCCCGTCTCATATAGGTCTCGCGGGTGCTGTGGCGCCAAATCCCCCCCCGAAGTATGCACAGCCACGGGGTGCCCCCGGCCTGTGAGGGGAGATGGCGGTATGTGGCGAGGGAGCGTGGCCGAGAGCCGTGGGAGCGAAACGAGGCCCGCCACAAATGAGATGCACCTGTGGCGCGCACCTGCCTTCAATCCCACGGAAGGAGCTCTGGACTATAAGAGGAGGAACGATGGCAGAGGACAGAGAGAGAGGACCGGGCCCAGACATGTTTTACTTTTGCTTTCAGTTCGACGGCAATCTCCGTGAGGAGCTGCCGTCCGTTTGTTTTGATTTAGACGGCAGTCTCCGTGAGGAGCTGCCGTCCCCTTTTATTAATAAATATTTATTTAAACCAGCGTCGGTTCTCCGCCTCCTTCTTCCCGGCGGCCAGGTGGCCGTAAACTTTATTACAATCACGTTTAAGAACTATAGTGAGACATGATCCAGTGGTACATCCTTGATAAACTGTCTGATGTGCACTGCTTTCTAGGGTTTTGTGCTCAAAGCAGCTGCTGACTGCCTGGAGCTCAGACGTGTGCATATGCTGCTGCAGCGCATGCCAGTGTGTGTCTGTGGTCTAGTGGTGCTTTTTCAGCGGTATAGTGTGGAAGGAGAGCTTTTCAGAAATGCTAGATGAAACACCAGTGTGGACGTAGATCATTTTCGTCCTAAAATGTCATTTTAAAACAAAGATGCATTATTGTAAACGATGCCTGAGTGTGTATTTTTCGCAAGTGAATTGCTGCTGCAATGGGGGCGGGGCGGAAGATCGCGATGCCGGCTCAGCATCGTCATGTCTATCATCTAGTGACCCAACCCTAATGCTAATGGTCTAATCCAATTCAATGATCTATGCTAAACTAAGTTTAAATTTGATCTCCAGACACAGAAATAGGCAAAATGGATTAAATATATGGTAAAACTTACCTGTTTATCTCTGGAAAACAGTGGAGTGTTCCTTTAAAAACACTTAGTAGAGGGTCAAAGTAAGAGAATTATGAGATGTGTACTCACTGGAAACAGTCTCTCTGAGCAGACACATTCTTCAGGTATTGTTTCAGGGCCTCACAGAAATCACCCAACTGCTTCTGGGAAACTTTCATCTCCTGGCGGATCAGGTACAGGGACTGAAGATGGAGAAAGAGAAATGGGCAGATTAGTTTGCAGCAGTCTGAATTCCTAATGAAAAACCTGAATCTCTGGGGCCGATGGGGATATCTTCTGATTAAAATGCATAATAAAATTCATTATAAAATGAATTTTATAAAAGGGATTGTTCTTTCTTCAGTCGAGCATTAAGAAAAGAGTTTTGTTTGCTGAAACTGTGGTCCTTGGTGACTTATGAAATGCAAGACAGTAGCTAATGTCACATATACAGAAACAAACTGTTTAAAAAGGCAAAACAAAATGAATACCCGCAGCTCCTAGTAATAAGCTGAGGTCTTGTGAAGTGAAAGGATCCTTCAGTGCAATGAAACTAAACATTATTACCAATGTAATCCACAGCCTTGGCAAATGGTCGTGAGTTTTTTCATGAATGTCTGGAGTGCACGCGTCCTGTTAAATAATGGCGTAATCAAGGATACAAACTATAATGTATTTACAACTTCTTTATGTTGCAGAATCAAGGACAAGCACAAGTAAATTCAATTTTGTAGAATGCTAAAACGTTTGCGCCCTCCCTACACATTGCGAACGGTCGATTTGCTTCATAAGTCGTCATTGTATCTTCTGTCTTGATATTAATTTGGCCGTATAATAAAATTGTCTGTATATGTTTTTCTGACTCTCAAAGCGCCATTACCTGTTGACTTGCATTTTAATTACCAAGGCCTCCAGTTTTAGCTAAAAATACTCTTTTATGTTCTACTGAAGAAAAAAGTAATCTACATACTGTATACCTTACACAGCCTGAGGTGAGTTCATTAAAAACAAATGTAGATTTTTGGGATAACCTTTTAACATTTTTTTGCTAATGTGAATATTCACATTCTTTTTAAGCAAAATAAAATGAACATATTTAAAGACAAATTATAGCATAAGTGATCTACAAAATATGTGACTTTGCAAAACCAGTCTTATGATGCACAGATGTATTTTTGCCAGCAATCTAAATATATTTTATGGGTCAAAATGCTAGATTTTATGCTAAAATGATTACAAAATAAAATAAACTTTGTAAATTTCCTTCTGTAAACATATCAAAACTAATTTTTTGATTAGTAATGTGCATTATTAAGCACTTAATTTAGACAACTTCAAAGATAATTTTCTCAGTATTTAGATCAGAGATTCCCAAACTATGGGCCGCGGGCCAAAGTTGGCCCATGGTAACCTTTGATTTTGGCCGTCGCCATCCCATTTGAGAAAAGAGAGAGAATGATGGGGATGCTTTAGAGATTGTCATTTAAAATTTAATGTAACCTTTTATTTGTTTTTTTTTATTATTAAGCTACAAAAAGCTAACTGAAATTAAATGTTTCAGTTTAAATGCTGTAATTTTGATTAAAATGTACACTGTCACGCCACGGATAGAGGACAATGCAGAGACTTTGGTGAGCCAATCAAGGCAAAGGTATATTCTGGTTGACTAGTGTAAATGTAAGTGTTTAAGTTATTATTATTTAAAAATTATACTGCAATTTACACAGGGCTTTACATTAACACCCGCCAAATGCTGGTAGATTTCAGCCGTGGCGGGTTAGACAGACACTCTCACAAGCCGGCTGGTTGAAGATCATTTTAAAATTATAGTTATCTTAAAAGCAGGGTTCGACAATAAAAAATGGCCCAATATGTGTGCAAATGTCATCTTAGAATCGAGAAGCAGCATGACCGACAAAAATAGAGTTTGCGCGAGCAAAGGAAAGCAGGTGAATACCGAATGAGAGGATGATCACTCGCGTGCACAGGTGATGTAATGCGCGCGGCTGTTTTAAAAGGCTTGCGAGCTCCCGTTTCCTGGTGCGAAGCAACCATGCCTAGAGAAAACGCAACTGCTGCGATCGATTCTCTTTTAAATAGACTGGACAAAAAGTGATGCTCGTGCACACAAAGTCCTGCTGCTTCTAAAAGCTCCGGTTGTTTCTAAAATATGTCTTTTTGTAAGCAGCAGCGGTTTCCGGATTTGTTTTAACTATTCTTTATGACAGAACGGATTATGGGCCTAATGTACCCATGTGCGCATGATCATCCTTTATTATCACACGGTTTGTTTTTCACCTGCTTCCTTTTGCTTACAGTTTTGTTAATATTGTTTAATTATCATTGTTACAATAACATTGCTTTAATAGGAGATTAACTCCCCATGTGTGTGTTGTTAACTAGTGATCTGAAAGACCTACTGTGCATAGTTTTAGATACATGACAGTAATTATTTTTTAAATGTAATTGTTTTTATTAAGAAAGGTTTTGCTGAATAAAAAAAGCATGTATACAACTATATTTTGCATGTTTTGCATTAATATTTAACATTTGTGGCTAAGAAGTAATTATGTATTTATTTTTGTGTGGTCAGAGATAAATTTAGAAAATACTCAGTGTTTAGCTCTGAAAAGTTCTGTGAAATAAAAACGAATTGCAATGCAACACTGTAAAACCACAGCCCATTTGCTCATGCACATTGATCAGTCATACACACAAAAAAGTGAAATAAATCAGGAGGCATGTGGACATAACACAAAGTCTAAATTAAGTCATTTTAGCATGCCAAAGTCAAATGTATGCATATAAAATATATTTCCCCAACAACAAAATTGTGGCTAGTGAAAATTGTGAGTGGCTAGTAATGTTGGAAAACTACTAGCCACAGTGGCTGGTGATCAAAAAAGTTAATGTCAAACCCTGATTATACATATAGTGATGTTTTCTATTTATGTTGAAATACTATGAAATAAATGAGGAAATTACCCATGGCCACTTTAGTGTAAAATATTTTGGTATATTTATCTTCGGCCATGCACTGCTATTAATGATATTTGGTTTTTGGCCCTTTATACAAAAAGTCTGGGCACCCCTGCTGTAGATTTTTCTGAACCCTCAAATTCCAAATTTAAGTTGTATCTCAGCCAAATATTGTCCTATCCTAACAAACCTAACAAACAAATGTATGGCATAGACATTAGAGGAAGAAGGATCTAGACTTGAGGATTGTTTTAGACAGGTCTAGAGCTTTTTTCCCCCTCTCTTAAATAGTTTAGCAGACCTGATGCCCAAACAGACACATTACACACAGAAGAAAAAGAAACCATTACAAAGCATCATATAATCTAAAAGTTCAAATAAATAATTCTAAAAATTGACAGGTTTTGTGGTTCAGGGTCCCATATAAGTTACTGTATAAACTTTTTCAAGTTAATTGGAGTTTTTGTTCTAACCATTCACAACAGTGATGAACAAATTCTATCTTTTCTAGCTTTTTGATTTAGTGGCTAATACTTATTAATGTGTACAATCTCATTTGCACACAAATTTGACCCCCCAATGTCGGTTGGGTTTAGGGATGGGGTTTTGGGCTCACACCCTCTTTTAAAAAGTGTAACTTTTCAAATGAATTAAAAAAAATTTTTGAATTTAGCCACTTAAATTCTTAAGTAAATAACTTAAATAGTTATGTTTCTCTGTGAGATCAGGCAGCTTGGACTACTATGACAATAATCATGTCAGGTGCTGATTTTGTGCTTTATTCAGTGCCAAATGTTACCAGTGTGACCAATGTGAAACCATTTTATGTGACATTTACTGTCATACAGAATGCAGCAGCAGGAAGTTTATCGAAACTAAAATAACAAACTGTTTAAACATGAACTATGTGAAAAACAACAACATCAGTCACTCAGTGTGTACTTTTAATAATGTTAATGAGATTTAATATTAATTAACTGGATTATAAACGTGCACTATTCTGTACTTCTGAATGAACTTCTGTGGTATTTAAAAGTTTCTGTCGTGTGGTGTCTGGCGAGGACAGACAAATTGCTTGTCGCTGGAACCTTGTTAGAATACACAGCAAACCTGCTTCAACTGCTTTAAAAGCTTTGGCCCTCATTTACTCTGAGTCACGATATTTAATGCAGATGAAGGCTTATGTAAGATATGAATATATGGTTGCCTCTTTAGGAGAAGGAAAAATAAATATGGTAAATATTTGAGAGAAAAATCAATAAGGCAACTCTTTTGGATAATTGCCTGGGAAACTAATTAATTCCCAGTGTAATGTAAATGAAGTAGAATTGTGGGAGTGTGGTTGGCTACAAAATGAAGTACAGGGCAAATCACATGGCCTGCTTTGTGACAAACACACACACACTTACACACAAAACAGATACGCTGCATAAAAATATATAACATTTCCAGAAGGATCAATTTCCAACTTAACGGAAATGAAAGTGAACTGCCTCTGACTTGGATATTTCACATATAATTGCACCTTTCTGTCACTCAGGCCTCCCACTCTTTTCTAAATCGGTTCTGTCATCTTGAACCAGTTTTATTAAGTCTGAGAGATTTGATTAAATAACCAAAATTACCTCGCGACACTCTAAGAAATGATAGGTTTAAATGTAATAATTGCTTGGCTGAATATTTCCACATTAGGATCCAGAAGAGGCTGGAGTGTTGATTAACATCTGCATTTATTTTATGAAAACTTTAAGATCTAAAATGGCCATATGTGTTTTTTTTTACAGAATTTTAACTGAAATATTCTCAAAATGTATGTAGTATACTGCCATTTAGTTTGTTTGTTTTAAAATACAGAAATTCTTTTATTCAGTAAGAACATGACAGTAAGTGTATTTATAATGCTGCTAAAGTGATTCAATATAATAATTGCTGCCCTTTTAAAGTCTCTGTTCATTAAATCTAGAAAACGGTAGTTTCATAACAATATGATAGATATCATAACAGTGAATATTTCCTGAGCACAAAATCAGCATTTTAGAATGATTTTCGAAGAGTCACTGAAGACTGGAGAAATGATGGTGACAATTCAGTTTAGCCATCATATGAAAAAACGCCAGAAACATGTTATATTACATTTGAACAACATTTCACAATAGTACAGTTTTTCTTTTTTTTCTTTCACAAAATAATGTTAAGCTAACTTGAACTTGGTGAATGTTGCTAAATTATGCAGATTTCTGATCAGATAAAAGTCAGTAGATTCAGTGTGGTTTTGCTTACAGTTTTTGTGACAGTATTTGTGTATTTTTAGCTCTTTTTAAATTATTTTTCAAATATTTCCCAAGTGCTGTTTAACTGAGAGTATTTGAGAATATTTCCCAAACATAATAGTTTTAAAGTGCCCCTTTTATGCATTGTAAAAGGTCATATTTTGGATTTGGGGGTCTCCAACAACATGCTGATAAGCATGTAAGGTCAACAAACATTTTCATTGTCTTATAATATGCATTTAGTTTTACCTTATTATCCCAACAACTCCCATATGATTTGTTCAGAGATTAATTTGTTCCCAAACCCCTCCTTAGCCCGATGCTAATCTGTGATGATTGGCCCAATGACCATGTCTGTTGTGATTGGTTGACTGCATTTAGCGCGAGACTGAGAGAATTGCCCACTGCGACTTATCAACATTGTTGAAGTAGTCAAAGTGCACAGTGTATGTGTGTGCCCAATGCAGGAGTGTATTAAAGCAGTGGTTCCAAACCTTTTTTGCCTGTGACCCCCTTTTCCCCTGGAAAATACTGTAAGGCCCCCCTCCACGTTTAATGATATTATCTCTCATATAAGTTGGTATGACAAAAAAAGATTGTTTTCAAACAAACGGTATGTTTATTACTATATCTAGATATGTTTATGCACAAATTATAGCCTAAGGTAAAATATAAAAGCAAAACATCAGTAGGCCATTTGTATTGGGTACACCTTGCAGTATTGGGGATGACATCTGCAAATGTCTTATTAATTTGGACGGCCTCATGCATTCGTTAGCAAGAACTTTGGCGCAGATAAGGCACTGTGGCTAGGTCAGGGACTCTTAGCTTCGAGAAAATGGAATAAAGCCATAGCTCAGGTAACTATCTTCGTATTTCCAGCATATTGTGTTTCTAGTATTGCTAGTGCTGTGACCCGAAATGTTTGAAGCTTTCTGGGTCCAGTATGCTTGGGTTATGACTATTAGTTGCTGAAGGCGAATCAGTGAGACTGAAATTTTAATATTTTTTGGTCAGCCAGGGGATAAAATAAACTAAGGCAACATGATCGTTCTCCTAATTGTCCACTGCTAAAAATGTTTTTTAAATATGATGCGACCCCCCCCCCCCCCCCCCCGCCCCCCCACAGAGCTCGCTGAGGGCCCGTTGAGGGCCGGGACCCTCCTGTTGGGAACCGCTGTATTAAAACAATGTAGTTAAACACCAGCATATTGCTCAGTTCTTAACCATAAGTAATAAAAATAACAAACATTCGGTATTAATCAACACAGTGACAAAAGCTGAACTATCTTAAAACTTGACTGCAGCACGAGTGTAGAAACAGCTGATGGTGGCCACAGTAGTGACCAAAGGCAGAGGATCGCGAGTTCACAAATGCATTTAAATCAGTAAAGAAAAAGTCACGTGTCACGTTTTCAACATGGCTTGAGGCGCAATATGTGAATATAAAGAGTTAAGCAGATACAGTATAAGCCTCGTGGAGCAATTACAAGTAACAAAACACAATTAAATACATATTTTGCAAGCTAGAGAAAACAAGGAGGCAACCATTTTAATCACACTTACTTACACTTGAGAAATGGAGGAAGGAACTGATCCATGAACTGTATACTAATAAAGTCCCTGTCTAGCTCTGACAAAGTCCCATACATTAATAGTCTTTTCTAAACCTTACTTAAACATATGGCTGATGAGTCCCCTGTTGCAGGGTAGATTATTGCATTAGTCACCAGAATGTTTACTCATTGTTGTTTATTCATCTTCAGTTATGATCAGTCCCTCACACAACCACACTCTGCTAGTGTTTGAAGGGAAAGGCGTGTTCACTTTTTACCGGATCTGGCACTTCATATTTGGTATTGTTTCATGTCGAGGCCGATACAAACAGACAAAAGATTCAGACAAACGACAAATCATTTAAACAACTTTGAGTCGACTCTTTTTTTTTTTAAAAATCTTTATTTTTAAACACGGTGCACTTTCAGATTAAATCCTCAGCTGGATGTGTTCGTGCACTTAGAGCTGTGTTACACACTTTATAGAAGGTAATTTTCAAAAACCCATAATAGCCATAATAATTAAAACCCAACAAAATAACAAAAACCCATAATAATTAACTTTTTGAAAGGTTTTTTATTACTCTTATTTCAGCAAAACTGAAAGAAACAAAAAATATCCTTGCTCTTTTAAAAATCACTAGCATTTATAAAAGAATTAAAATTTCGTAATAATGTTTGTATGCCACATTACAACCACACAAGAGCCCTGCAACTCAAGTCATAGTTTCATAGGACATACAATATTAGAAGGTGTATGCTTTTTTTAATAGATTGCAGAATTTATTTGGTATGTACATGCTATAAGGTGGTCACATCTTTACCAGAGTATGTGTTGTTCCTCTGCAGGTGGGAAAGATAAAACCCATGCAAAACTATTAGACCATTCAATTTCACAGCCATCTTTTCCCCTAAAGGCAAGGGCAATAAAAGAGCAGAAGCCCGGTAATAAACCCTGAACTTAATCAAGATCTCCATGCCACCCAGCACTCACTAGAATGCAATAAGAAACACTACATTACCCGACCTACACAAAACCCAAGTAGGATCATTCTGTTTATCCATTCTCCTCCACTGGAGGCCTGATCTGATGGGCAAACAGGAACAATTAGAGGAATGTGTGAGGATTCAGAATCCAATTTTCTTTGCATTTCTACATGTGGCTTTTCTGAACGCGCTGCATTGTGAATGCCTGCACTAATGTTTTTTCATTAGTCTCCAGTGTTTATTATAACAGTTAGGGGCTTCATTCAAACTCATGAAATAAACTGATTGGTAGACAATGCAAATGTGACCCACTGTGTAACTGTTAAAAGGCTTCAGGCTCTTTGAGAAACTCTCATTGTATTATTAGAAACTTTAAATCTCTTGCATAGAAGACAGCATAATCAATATTTCTGGGGTGTACTGTTATATCTCTCATTTGGGTGTCATTTGGCATTAGCATTCCCTGATGTGGTAAATGTGCTTTGGATGTATGTGGATGATGTGTGTGTGTTTCTCTTTAGCTCAGAAGGGAAGCTAAACTAATGAACCCTAAATACCCCCATGTGGAGTTGAACTGCTCCACTTCTACATTATGCATCAGACTGTGAAACGCACACACACACACATATGTGCACTATGAGAGCAGAGAACATTTTATGTACCATGTAAGCTAAACGAATGTCTCAGGTACAGTATGAGTTCATAAAGGAGAAGAAACCTCAGAGGGTTTGAAAAAAAAATTCACTGTCACCATGGAAACTGGGGGATACCGTCCCAATTTCTTTCTCATTGGCATGTTTCTACCCCATTTCTCCTTTCTCTGGTAATTCCGTATTTTAATTTCTCCCTCCTTTGAGCTTCAGCACCTCTCTAAATACACTGCTTTGTTCAAGTCTTAGGCTGCATATACACTGGATGATACATGTGACACAATTCCAATTTTCTTTTCTCTCATGTGGCACAGATCAGATATATGTGTGAAAAAAATCATATGGATTCAATTACACTGAGATCAGTTTCAGGCCACGTTTTTATGTGGAAATATCTCCAAAATGAATCGGATGCATGCATTTGTGTCTGCAGTACAAGCAGGTCGATCGGATTTTCATCTGTCAATGCACTGAAAAATAGTAGCAAATGATGTCAACTCCGATACTCACATCAAGTCCTGCATGAGTCCTAAACTTTAAAAGACACCTATGATGAAATGATGATATATCCACAGACATATTGGAGTAATATAAACCCAACAAGCCTCTTTTTTTAAATTTCCTGATGTTAAAATAAGTGATTTTGAGGCCTACCGCACGTGACATAGGAGTGCAGTTTTCCCCGCCCACTGAATTGATTGACAGGTGCCATGTTTCTATAATAACATGTATACACATGTTCAGAGAACTTATTTTTTGCAAATAAACTGGAATTAAAATATTTGTTACAACTCTTCGTGATTTTTATAAGTTTTATAATAGTGATGTGCGATACCACTGGTTTCCTATCTGATGCCAAGTAAATTGAAGGCGAGTATCGGGGATACCGATCTGATACCGATACTTTGCCCAAAACGACATATTATGGGTTATTTATGTTTATTGATGAAGAATTATCATACAAAAAAAATAAAAATTTTACATATTTATTGACAGAATCTAAGCATGTTTATTTTAAAACACCTGAACATCTTAACATAAAACAATAAATATTCACACCTTTTAGTTTAGTTTTGTTAATCCGGTCCATCTCGAAGATTTTAACCTTTTTCTGTTGTTTTATCAGTCACAAAAACTAAAGCCCCCAAAATACAGCCACATCGCTGCAAATTTTTCCCTCTGTACCTGGATAGTGCCTGCCTGCTGCACCTGCAAGCGATGTCTGTCTCGCCCTAAAAGCACCTGTGCCTCCCCTTTCCTTTTCTTCTGATCGCCTAGTCATGACGTTGTCATATTCTGTCTTGTGATATATATGCAGATGTTTGATTAGATTTGTGGTATTACCACAGTACCTCACTGTTTTGTTACATGTGTCACAAACCACATTGTTTGAATTTATGGAAGTGAAGTAGCTCCACACATACTTAGCTTGCGGTCACTCATATCCAATGACAACGTGACTGAACAAAATGTGCCAGCGTCTGAGTGGCTAGCTAGCATGCTCTGCAGTTGTACAGTGCCATATCACGCACATGACTTGGCAGGTGGAAATAAAATAGCATTATTTAGATAAACTAGGGTAATTGTGGTTACTTTCCGCTGTAACTGTTTCCAATAAACTACATATTTGCTCCAGATGACTGAAATATCGATATTTTGATAAGATAATTCTAGATTCTAGAACATACAAAGCTGGTATCAGAGATATCGATATTTTAGTATCGATCTGCACATCACTATTTTAACTTTAAAACCTTTTTAAAACAGAGCACGTTTGTAATAAAGGCAGTAAAATTGCTATGTGCAATGTAAAAAAAACACTGTACACCACAATTTAACTTTTAGTTGTTTTTAACTTAATCCGGTACAGACGTTAAAGTACAGAAATTTACAGTAAAAATACAGCCGTTAAATTACAGAAAATTACAGTAAAATAACAGCTGTTAAATTACAGAAATTTACCGTAAAATAACAGACCTTAAATTACAGAAATTTACCAGGCATTTAAATTTAAGGAAATTTCTTAATAATAATTTAACATCCATTATTTTACTGTAAATTTCTGTCATTTAACGTCCGTTATTTTACTGTAAATTTCTGTAATTTAACGGCCATTATTTTACTTTTTTTTCCGGCAGCTCCGCCGGAAAAATTACGGAAAATTATGGATTTTTTACAGTGTAATTCTTAACTGCTATAATCACCAAGGCTACATGGTGTCAGTAAATGCGCACATGTGTGTGTGTGTGTGTGTGTGTGTGTGTGTTTACTGGAAAAAAACGGCATTTGTGTGAGATTCATCATTTCAGAAAAGCTTGAATAAACTCCACTACAAATACATGAAATAAACTTACTTGGTATTTTTGACCAATGAGCTGTATTTCAGCTTCGTCCTAGTCTATCTCTGTCACTGTGCTGTTTATCTGACATATTTCATAATGAGAAGCAGACACGTACGTGGGAACAGTGTGCGGGGAAAAGCAGCTCATTTTCATTTAAAGCCACATGCTACAACAACAGCTAAACTGTTCTCAGACACCAAAATGGGCAAATTCTGGAGGCTATAATAAATAATCTGATGGGTATTTCGAGCTGAAACTTTGTAGACACATTCTGGAGACACCAAAGTCTTATCTTACAACTTGTAAAATAGGTGCCCTTTACAAGTTAGTGTAAAATCATATTCACAATATTAATTTTGCTAGTGCAACATTACCATTACTCACTGCAAGTTATTTCAATGAAAAAAAAAAGAAATGTTTGTCTTGGTAATCTTCAATCAAAGTCTGACCATTGTTTTTGCGTTTGATGTAGTGGCCTTCTACAGTATGTTGATGTCAGTTTAATGGATTAACACAATATTCTTAACCAAGCCTTTCTTACAGTTTGTTTGCAATGATGCACAAAAAAACTCCTACTCAATATTCTGTTTCAGTTGGAAGTGCGTCAACATACTGAAATAAAAGTCTCTGCAACTTCAGTTCAAATCTGTTAAAATATATTTTATTTTGTCATGTAAGCAGTATGTTAACAACAGAGACAGTGAGCAACAGAGAAAGTGCAATAAAAAGGGAGCAAGCACACAACATCCGCCATGTAAACAATATAAAACTAGCCAATATCATGTCATCAAACAATTTTGGTCAAAATGTGCATAAAGCACGCAATATAAACATATCATTAAAATGCTAACTGACTAAAAAAGCCTAGTAGATGCCAAATGTAAACTTTCCAGTCATAAACTATAACAAATTAATGTCTAAAAACAACAGTGCTTAAGGATGCTATATAAATATGAAACAAATTAAACCCTGTGAACAATATAAGTACATGAATGAGGAAAAGAGAGCTCTAGCTGTCAGTCAGAGCTCTAGCTGTCAGTGTAAAAAAAAAAAACTGATATAGTGATGAAATTGGAATTGACCATCAAGATCTGCAGTGTAAATGCAGCCTTAGAGGCACAAATAGGGGTGTCCCATTTTCCCCTCTCTGGATCTATCCCATGATAATTCCTTCCAAATGAGCAAAGATGGCTTTCAGATATGCAGTTGTATAATTCATTCACAGAGCTCTCCCTTTCTCTTTCTGACTGCCCTTGCTGGTTTTTATCATCAGACAGCTGATTTATATTCCTCTTGGCCAATCAAGACAAGCAGCACTAGTGGTGCAGGAGTCTATTTAAACGGTGAACACAGCCTGTAAAGTAGGAAACTGCTGAGCAAACAGATGCATTGAACTGTGGGTCCGATCAGTCATTAGTCCACCCTCTATAAAAATGTCTTAAAGAGAAGATAAGAGCTCCTCTCTCTCTCAGCATCTGCACTCCATTGTTTTTTCACAATCTGAGGTGAGAGCACATTTTAGATGCTTGTGATTTGGACTTTAGGAGTAGTAAATGAGCTATTCATTTCTATATGTATGTAGTTCACCGCAATGATTTACATAAATATTTGCAGGGCGAAAAACCAAAAAATATATAAGTAACATTAATCATATGCAAATATATGTATTCATACATATTCAAAATTGTGAGGATGTGAAGATATCACCTCTTCTAAAAATCCTATGATCATCTACAAAGCTACCTGTCAACATGTCTGTTCAGATCTTCAATAGGATTAGGTTCATTTTTAAGAGAAGGGAGTCGATATCGAGAACCAATTTTCTACCATCATCATGATTAAGATGTCCACTATTTATACAAGCAATATGCACAGTGACATTACCTTTCAGTTAAAGTTACACCACAGATGTTGCTTTGATTATATTATTTGTAGAACATTTTAAAATTATTTTTTTTATTGTTTTTATTATTATTACTTTTCCCAGTACTGGGTTGCAGCTAGAAGGGCATCCACTGCGTAAAACATATGCTGGAATAGTTGGTGGTTCCTCCCGCTGTGGTGACCACTGATAAATAACGGACTATAAGCTAAAGGAAAATGAATGAATAATGTTTCCCCAATGTGGTCTGTAAGTTATAATTGTGGAAAGTTCATAGAATGTTCAAATAGTCCAGTTTTTAGATTTTTTTATTAATGTTATTTTTTGGTTTTGGTTTGATAAATAAGGGACTAAGCCAAAGGAGAATGAATTAATGAATAAATTATTATTACTTTGATAAGTGTTGTAGATAAAAAACGTTGTATATTCTTGATTATTTGAAAAAACTAATCCTTAAGTTTAACATAGATTCATTTTATAGTGAATGTTTCAATAGAAAATCACAGAGTGCCACATTTGAATTTAGATGCGCAGATTAGGCTAAAAGATGACTGTGTTCTGTTTCATCTCTGAGCCTATAACGCAAGCACAAGACACCACAACTTCTCTTTCGCACTTTTAAAAACAAATAATCTAATACACTTCAATAAATCTAGCATGTTCTATGTTCCAAACATCATGATTTTTCTGAATTTCGCATGAAATTGGGCTTTAACAAATGGGGACTGCAGAAAAAAGGGGTGGGATGCTGTGCAACAATTTTCATTACTGTTTTTTCACCATGCCAAAGCTGAGTGGTCTAAAAGCTCTTCTGGGTCTGGTACCTTTATACCCATGTTTCCTTCTTCATAGGTAAAAAATCTACTATGCCCTACTTGAAACTTATAATTTGTCTGTTCCCCGGGTTCGAACAGAAATAGGGAAGGGAGCCTTTAGTCATGCCGCCCTCCTCATCCTGGAATACTCTTCAGTCTGAACTAAAAATGTCTGAGCTCATCCAGATTAAATCATTTCACTCAATCCTTTATAACAAACAACAACAGTTTATTTCTCAATGTAGGTGCTTTTAACATAGTGTAATGTGGTATAGCTGAATAATTTGAACTAACTATTTTTATATTATCTTTACTTTTTATTTATGTATTTATTTTTTCATCTGGGCCAGGTCACCTTTGTAAATGAGATCTTGAGATGTTGATCTCGATGGTTAAATAAAGAAACATGCATTCAGAAAGTATTCATATCGCTTTACTGTTTTTACATTCATTTATGTTACAGCCTTATTCCAAAATGGATTAAATGCATTTATTTTGTCAAAATTCTACACACAATACCCCATAATGACAATGTGAAAAAATATTTTTTAAATTGTTGCAAATTTATTTAAAATAAAAAACCTGAAAAAGCACATGTACATAAGTATTTACAGCCTTTGCTCAATACTTTGTTGATGCACCTTTGGCAGCAATTGCAGCCTCAAGTCTTTTTGAATATGATGTCACAAGCTTGGCACACCTGTCTTTGGGAATTTTTGCCCATTCCTCTTAGCAATTCCTCTCAAGCTGGATGGGAAGCAACGGTGTACAGCCATTTTCAGATCTCTCTAGAGATGTTCAATAGGATTTAGGTCTGGGCTCTGGCTGGGCCACTCAAGGAAATTCATCGAGTTGTTGTAAAGCCACTTCATTGATATTTTGGTGGTGTGCTTTGGATCAGTGTCCTGCTGGAAGATGAACCGTCACCCCAGTCTGAGGTCAAGAGCACTCTGAAGCAGGCTTTCATTCAGGGTGTTTCTGTACATTGCTGCATTCATCTTTCCCTCTATCCTGAATAGTCTTCCAGTTCTTGCTGCTGAAAAACATCCCCACAGCATGATGCTGCCACCACCATGCTTCAATGTAGAGATGGTATTAGCCTGGTGATGAGCTGTGCCTGGTTTTCTCGAAACGAAACACCCTGCATTCACTCAAAAAAGTTCCATTTTAGTCTCATCAGACCAGAGAATTTTGTTTCTTATGGTCTGAGAGTCCTTCAGAGGCCTTTTAGCAAATTCCAGGCAGGGAGTGGCTTTTGTCTGGCCACTCTACCATACAGGCCTGATTGGTGGATTGCTGCACAGATGGTTGTTCTTCTGTAAGGTTCTCCTCTCTTCACAGAAGAACGCTGGAGCTCAGACAGAGTGACCATTGGGTTATCGATCACCTCCCTGACTAAGGCCCTTCTCCCCCGATCACTCCGCTTAGATGGCTGGCCAGCTCTAAGGAAGAGTCCTGGTGGTTCCAAACATCTTCCACTTATGGATGATGGAGGCCACTGTGCTTATTGGAACTTTCAGAGCAGCAGATTTTTTTCTGTAACCTTCCCCAGTCTTGTGCCTCAAGACAATCCTGTCTTAGAGGTCTACAGACAATTCCTTTGTTTTCATGCTTGGTTTGTGTTTTGACAGGCACTGTCAACCCTGGGACCTTATATAGACAGATGTATGCTTTTTCAAATAATGTCCAATCAACTGAATTTACCACAGGTCAACTCATGAAGCTGCTTAAACATCTCAAGAATGATCAGTGGAAACAGAATGTACCTGAGCTCAATTTAGAGCTTCACGGCAAAGACTGTGAATACTTATGTACATGTGACTTTTCAGGTTTTTTATTTTTAATAAATTTGCAACAATTTCACAAAAATCTTTTTTCACATTGTCATTATGGGTATTGTGTGTAGAAATTTGAGAACTTTGAGGAAATAAACAAAATTAATCCATTTAGGCTGTAACAAAAAAAGTGAAAAAGTAAAGCGCTATGAATACTTTCCGGATGCACTGTATATACTTGATGATTCTGATCTGTGACCAATTGATCAGTGCATCCATACTCCGAGTCAATTTTAGTTATTCAACTGTTAAAACACTCAAATCGCAACAACTGAATAAATATAATCATAAAGAAAACTGGCAACTAGTTTTAAACTGGCTCATTTTTGCTCTCACAGCAGGATAACCTAATAATACTGCAGGTGTGATGAACTATTTCCAGAAATACTTTATAGGTCCCAAAATAAATCTGGTTTAAAGCAACAAACACAGAGGCGTATGTTAAAGCTGTCAGGTGGAACCTGCTCAACCCCCGTTTTGTCCTGAAATTGACAAGGATTAAAGGATAAAAAGGACTGATTTAATTACTCCTGATCTCTTCGATGTCAATAAGACTGAAGTCAATTTGAGCAAAGATCTGTTACACACTGAACTCAGTTGCACCATTCCGTCCATTTTTTTAAACACAGCAATCTTTTCCTTATTAGATGTAAAACTTTTAAACCGCACAGTTCTACGGGAGATTAAATCTCAGCACTCCCACACTTCCACTTAACAAAAAAAGCTATGATTTTCTGTGTGTTCCCATCATGCACTGCTGTGTGTATCACAGAGCGAGACTGATTTGTGGCTAGGCGAGGTGTAGTGTGATACTGCCTCTTATCTTTCAGATGCACAAACGACTCTCGGAGCAAGCTGTTATTGAACACACCGGGCTGGGGCTTTCATATATGGAAAAATAAATGTGAGTAAATCCTGAGGAACAGGTGGCAGATCTGCTGCAGGTGTGTGGAACAGCACGGAGAAACCCGTGAGGAGTTAAGCTGCACTTGACTGGTCTTTATTTAACAATTTGGTGTTTTTACAAAGAGGGAAAAGGTGAAATTGGGCATGCATTGTCTTTTATGATTTGGTGTATTTTTTATCATGCTTTTTGGTATATAAGACGTGCTTTAGTACTTACTGCGCTAGTTGTGCCATCAGTGTCTGTTAGTCGCTGATGTAGGTCAAACCAAACTGTCTGCAACAAAACCAGAACAGAAAAGCCACTAGTGAATTCACTGCCCCCCTGAACTGCCCCTTAATGATCAATCACAAAACACGTCTACCTGACCTTAACATTAAAACAGGCTTCAAAACTGAAAAAATGTAAATAAAAAAATATGTGTATGTATCTTGCTGTCATTCCAAGTGTGTGCAAGCTTATTTTTAATTTTCATAAGTATGTAAAATGACTATCATTTAGCGCCGGTCAATAATAAATGTGTAACAATAATGTCAATTATTTATTATATTTGCATTCAAATTACTCACATCAATTGTGTAAATATGTAAGATAATGGAAATAGACCATATCTTCTGATTCACGGGTGCTTATTCATGCTTTCAGTTTGATTTCAGCTGAAAATATAACTCTGCAGTTCAACAATGTGGTTTTTTATCAACATTTTATGTTGTAAATTACAGTACAAAAACAAATCAATCAGATTTCTCTATTTTTTGTTATTTTACAGATTCCTTTTTCAGCGAATCAACCGACAGAGAATCATTATGGTATGTACAGGTTACAGTGTTAAAAAATGGACATATTTTGCTATTCAAACATACACTAGTTGTTCAGGTGTGGTAAGCTACAACTAAGAACAATTTTTTTTAAAATGTTGCCAGTCAGTGTCACCAATTTTTATGATTTGCGTTAACATTTCACTTGATAACATAAAGCTGTTTTATTTAGACTGTACTGTTTATTCAAAAAGGCTACTGTACCATCACCCACTGCTATATAACTGTAATTGGATTGCCGAAAAATGATGTCAAAGGCAGGTAGATGTCAGAAATGATAGAAAAGGCAATGCAGGTAATGGAAAAGAAACAAACAAAGTATAATGTGTAGTGTTATGTTGTCACGGAGGATAAAATATGGAATCATTCATTATGGTGCCTGATCTTTCCAAAATATTGCTTTGTTAACAGTGTGTGACTGTCACTGTGGATCATTTTTAGATACAGTAATATTTATAGTTGAAGTCAAATGTATTCGCCTTCTGTGTTTTTTTTTTCTTTTTTACATTTTTCCCAAATGATGTTTAACAGAGCAAGGAATTTTTCCACAGTATTTCTGATAATATTCATTCTTCTGGAGAAAGTCTTATTTTTTTTATTTAGGCTAGAATAAAAGCAGTTTTAAAGTAAAAAAAAAAAACAACTTTTTAAGGTTAATATTATTAGCCTCATGCATAAGCTATATATATTTTTTCGATTGTCTACAGAACAAACCATCGCTCACCCTTCGGGAGGGGAACTTCAATGCTATGTGGAAACTTCCACTATGGGGGATTTCATTCAGAAAGCCAATCATCTGAAAGAGTATGTAAACGGGCCAATGAAATGCCAATGAGTTGGCAGCTTCAGCTTGCACACCTGATGCTCGTTGCAATCAATTTGCTATAAGAGCACAGCACGCGCAAAGCAAAGCATCATTTTCACTTCAGAGACTTTAACAGCCTTCTGAGAGAGTCGATGAGGGTTCCTCCAGCTGAGTTTCAGACAGAGAGTGAACGAGAGCGATCTCCCGGTCCAGAGTGTGTGACACGCAGCGGCAGACGGTCGAGCTGGGTTTCTCCCTTGCCTGGCGTCCTTTGGGTCCGGTCCTCCACAGCGGTATGTATTGTTGCGAATTTCCTAAAAGAGCAACACCGTCGTGCAGCACGTCTTTTTCAAGACGTCGCTCCGACTGTGCGTTTCTGGATGCGGTGGTTTCCTGTCCTCGGATGATGGGCACGAGCACTGCGTTTCATGTCTGGGGGTCCAGCATGTTAATGCGGTGCTCGCAGGCAGTGCATGCCATCACTCGGTGGCATGTCTGTTGCGCAGTTAAGATCGCGGTTCGCTCTTGCAAAAGAGCCACCCACCCCAGTTGTCCCCCGCTCCGCGGTGGGCACTCAGGCAGATCTGAGGGTTACAGTGAGAGTAAATCTGCCGCCCTCGGGCTTGTGGACCTCTCGCTCCTCCACGCGCTCCATCCAAGCTTCGAGTGAGAGAAGCGCTCCATCTTCGGATGGCCGCCCTCTCACTTGATGACACTGAGGCTCAGATGTCCACCGCTGCATCGGAGGCTGGGCTGTCATGCTCTGATGAAAGATTTCCCCCCCTCCGCTCCCTCCCCTCCCCTCAGAGAGAGCATTTTTCCCTTCCCTGGATGTGATAGCCCGAATACTGCCAGTCTGGAACGCTATGAAAAGCCTTTCAGCTCGCAGGATCGGTGCACTTCGCCAGTGGCTCACGAGGTCTGGGAGGACGGTCTCCTTTCTCTCACACCTCCAGCCCTCCCCTCCGGAGTCTGGGTGTAAGGTGAGTAAATCTCTCGCCTCCAGCTCTTCCGCGGGACCCCAGCGTTCCCCGGATCAGCACTCCTACTCCGCGCTGCCCCACTGCTGGTACGTCAGCGATCGTAGTGATGCAGTCATTAGCGAAAGCTCTGCCTGCCTGGTTAGCGCGGGCCAGCCCTTTGCGGTGGCTCATATGCACGATCAGACTCGGCTATGCGATTCAATTCGCGAACTGCCTCCCAACTTCACAGGTGTGTTTCTCACCAGGGTCAGCCCTGTGCCCGCCCCTGTCTAGCGAGAGAAGATTGTTGTCCTTCTGGCAAAGGATGCAATCTAACCGATCCCTCCAGCCGAGATGGAGAGCGGGTTTACAGCCTGTCTTTCATCGTACCAAAAAGAGCAGTGGGCTATGGCCAATTCCAGATCTGCACATTTTGAACCGCTGTCTGCACAAGCTGCAGTTCAAAATGCTTATGCAGAAGCGCATCCTCTGGTGCGTTCGTCCTCAGGATTGGTCTGCAGCAATAGACCTGAAGGACGCGTACTTCATGTCTCCATACTCCACGCCACCGTCAGTTTCCGCGATCTGCGTTAAGATCGAGCCTGGCAGTACAAGTCCTCCCCTTCGGGTTCTCTCTGTCTCCGCGGGTCTTCACCAAGCTCGTGGAGGAGGCCCTAGCGCCCCTTCGGCCGCATACTCAATTATCTCAGTGACTGACTGATTTTAGCCCTCTCTCGGGAGCAATTGATTATGCACAGAGACAAGGTGTTCCAGCACCTCCACCTATTGGGGTTTCAGGTCAACCAAGAAAAGAGCAAACTCGCCCCCGGGCAGAGGATCTCTTTTCTCGGGTTGGAGCTGGACTCGGTTACCATGACAGCGCACCTCTCCTGAGAGCGCGCTCCGCTAATGCTGAACTGTCTGAGAGAGTTAGACAGCAAAATAGTGGTCCCACTGAAATCTTTCAGAGGCTCCTGGGGCATATGGCATCCGCAGCCGCTGTCACGCCACTCGGATTGCTCCATATGAGACCACTTCAGCACTGGCTTCAGGATTAAGTCCCCAGACGTGCATGGCACGCGAGCACACACCGGGTGACTGTCACTACGCTGTGTCGCCACGCTCTCAGCCCCTGGAATGATCCCTCGTTCCTACAGGCCTGAGTGCCTCTAGGACAGGTGTCCAGAAATATTGTCGATTTGACAGATGCTTCCAGCACGGGCTGGGGGGCCATGTGTTGCGGGCATGCAGCCACAGGCTTGTGGAATGGAACCCAGTTGCATTGGCATATCAATTGCCTAGAGCTGTTGGCAGTGTTCCTCGCTCTCCGCCGTTTTATCGGTGCTGGAGCGACAACACGTGCTAATCTGGACGGACAGTACGGTGGCGGTGGCATATATCAACCGCATGGGGGTATCCGCTCTCACCGCATGTCTCAGCTCGCACGCCGTCTGCTCCCCCGGAGTCATACGTGGCGCAATCGCTGCATTCCATTTTTCCCCACCGAGCTCAACCGTGCAGCCATCCGCTCTCACGGCAGTTTCGCCTGGGAAAATGGGGACTCCACCCCCGACTGGCCAGCTGTTATGGGCTGCGCCTTTCTCTCTAACTCAGAGATTCGTGCGCTCTCACTTGAGTTCCCCACTTGGCGAACCCTGCAAAGTCCACTGGCTTACAGCTGGCCCCGGGGCGTGCGTATTACGCATTTCTCCAGTGAGCCTACTCGCACAGATACTGTGTAAAGTCAGGGAGGTCGAGGAACAGCTCTCGTATTGCGCCTTTCTGGCCCAATCAGACCTGCTTTTTATTCTCCTCGTGATGGCCCCTCAATGGCACATCCCCTGGAAACAGGGCACAAGCACCGTTTGGCACCCGCACCCAGATCTATGCCTCACGTATGGTTCATAGATGGAGTGCGGAGGACTTAGGTGACCTACCGATTAGGTGGTTAACACTATCACTCACACACACACACTCACACACTGTTAACACACACCCTCTACGAGGCATGCCCACGCCCTGAAGTGGAGTCTATTCGCTGTGTGGTTAACTTTTTCCCCGAGAAGGAAACCCCGAACATGCCAGATCAGAGTGATGCTATCCTCCTTCAGTTGACTGGAGCTAAGGCTGTCCCCTCCACTCTGAGGGGTTGGCGTTACGATCATCCCCGCTCTAAGGATGCGGCGATGGCGGCGCGCTGGGAAGTATCGTCTCATCATCCAGTTCCCAGAGGCGCAAGACATGAATATTAATTATTCCTGTTTCCCTCTCATACCCACTTGGAGATCTCTTTTAGGAGGGGTCTGCTCGATCACTCGACTCAGTATCTTAAGATTTCTGTCCAGGTAGACAGCTCTGCTGGTCACGTTCGCATCGGCCAAATGGGTGGGTAACTGGGGGCATTTTCGGTCAGCGAAATGTGCCAGCGTGTTGGGCCGGCCCACTCTCACGTTTACCTGAGACCCCCGCCCACCTAGGTGCTCTAGGTTCCTACAGCATTCTTTTAGCTATGTAGTGTACCTGCAAGCGCTGCCAACGGAGGAGGCAGACCCAGCCCCTTTATTTGCTGCGTCCTTCGCGCTTTGCGTATTATACGGACCTTATTCAGCTCTTTTATCTGTTACAGTGATCGGCAGAAGGGAAGTGCCGTATCCAAACAGAGGTTGGAACATATCCACTGAACCGTGAATGCCATCTCCCTCGCTCATCTGAGCCAGGGAGCGAGCCGTGTCCCCCAGGAATGAGAGTGCGCTTCATCCTTTGGGCGTTAGCACGCGGCGCCTCTTGAGGGGAGCCGATTTCCTCGGTGTAAATGAGAAATTCGGTTAGGTGTTGTAAAACGCTTGCTGCGCCATTCTCTCTAACACGGAGATACGTGCGCTTTTTCGCTCTGTCAGTAAAGTTCCCCGCTGGCGAACCCTGCAGATACTCCTCCGAGGCCCCCAGCATCTGACTCAGCGGAGGAGTCAGGCGCTGGCCCGTTACGTTATTGGTCTGCCCGCTGGTCAGCCCGCGTTCTGGGTATAGGTGCCCGCTATGTGCGATCCCCACAAGGCGATCCCATATGCTTATACTGCCACGGTGCAGTCCCCCCTCTCAGGCAGACCCGTGTCTTCCTTCACCACTAACCATCTTATATTCATATGCGTACTCCCCCTTCTCAGGACTAGTCCATATGCTTTCTCGCCACCAGTCTTCCCACTTGGGTAGCAGGTGGCCTCCGCAGCGTCCTCCCTATCGGGACTGCAGGCTTCCCAACGTACTGTCGTATTAAATTCCTAGAAATTATTCTAGACGCATTTGCGGCTCCCGAAAAATATATCTAAATCCGTAAATCTTCTGTTGAAATGGGATAAGTAAGGGCCAGGGAACACGTTGGAAGACCGCGCCTCTGATGACGCAGGTGCGCTCACGCTCTCTTTTGCCTGGCAAACCTCTCATCGGGGGCGAAGGTAAGGTTCAATCATTATGGCGTTTTCCAAACATTTCCCCATAGTGGAAGTTTCCACATAGCATTGAAGTTTCACTCCCGAAGGGGAACGCTCCGGTTACTAAGGTAACCCTCGTTCCCAGAGGGGGGAACGGAAATGCTATGTTCCTTCGCCATAATGATTGCCCCTTAGCTGTTGAGGTGAAAGTCTCTTCCGCTAAAAAAAATTATGCTTTGCTTTGCGTGTGCTGTGCTCTTATAGCAAATTGATTGCAACGAGCATCAGGTGCACAAGCTGAAGCTGCCAACTCATTGGCATTTCATTGGCCCGTTTACATACTCTTTCAGATGATTGGCTTTCTGAATGAAATCCCCCATAGTGGAAGTTTCCACATAGCATTTCCGTTCCGCCCCCTCGGGGAACGAGGGTTACCTTAGTAACCGGAGCGTTATACAATGATTTGCATAATTACGCCAACCTGCCTAATTAACGTAGTTAAGCCTTTAATTTACACTTTAAGCTAAATCTTGAAAAATATCTAATAAAATATTATGTACTGTCATCATGGTCAGTGTTGGGGAAGTTACTTTAGAAAGTAATACATTACAATATTGAGTTACTCCCCAAAAAAGTAACTAGTTGCGTTACTTAGTTACTTTTTATGGTAAGTAATGCGTTACATTACTTTTGCGTTACTTTTATTGCCTGGCTGAGGCTTGATCTCTTCTAAAACTTTCAGTATTTTTTCGTTCTTTTTTAACAAAGAAGCTCCGAAATTAACAATGCACTGTATAACCTACGCCTACATTTACCTTAAAAAAATCACATCCAAAAAAAAAAAATTTACGACGTTATCTGAGAACTTCCTGACCCAGAGCTCTATACATGCCGTATATACAGATTATTGAAAGTTTAAAGCAATGTGTTTGCTACTTTTGTACTATGTCTTTAGTAAAATTACTGTTCACTGAGACAATCACCATTTCCTTTTTTTCCATGCGTTCAAAATAATGAACACATTCTCTTATTGACTGAGTTATTCATTGATTTGAATTTTAATTCAGCAATGCTTTACTTTACTCGTTACGTAGAAAAGTAATATTATTATGTAACTCGCATTGCTTTAATGCATTACACCCAACACTGATCATGGCAAAGATAAAATAAGTCATTATTAGAAATCAGTTATTAAAACTATTATGTTAAGACGTGTTGAAAAAATCTTCTTTCTGTAAAACAAAAATTAGGAAAATTTGTGCATCTGCAATAGTCACATCACAGAATCTTCAATGTTAAGTTGGGATTATAGTTGATTATAATCAATGCAGAGTTGAATTATAATGGAGTAAAAATGGTAGTTCACCCAAAAAATTTACTTTACTTACTATTTTCAAACGTTTATGAGTTTCTTTTTTATGATGAACACAAAAAGAAGATATTTTAATAACTCATAAACATTTGAAACAAGTGAAGGGTGAGTAAACAGTGAGGATGTTTTCATTTTTTGGGTGAACTATCTCTTTAAGTCCTGTGACTGTTTGAACATTTCAACATTTCAGAGTTTAAAACATCAGGCCACCAGAAATTATAATGTTTGTAACTTTAAAAAAGACTACATTATATGCAATAAAGTCTATGCAGTGTTGATTATTCAATATCTGTACCTGAATACTGTTAAACTAGGACAGATTTTCCTAATATCGTGCAGCCCTACCATTTCTAGATAAAATAATGGATTAGATGAGTAGATGATACTGAGTAGAACATGATTTTCATTTAATACAAAAAACTTTAAATTAAAATCACACACTTGCACTAAAAACTATATATTCTCAACTAATTCATTTCAAACTAATTCAAAATGCTGCTATTTTAAATCACACTTTATTTTGATGGTCCGTTTGTTGAATTTAAGTTACATTGCAACTAATTCTCATTAGATTATAAGTAGACTGTTAGGTTGGGGTTATTGTAAGTTAACGTACATGTTAAGTACATGTTAAAGTGAAATGTACTTGCAAAGTTTCTTATAGTCAGTTAAATGTCTGTTGAAGGAGGAGTATCAACAAATATTAAGCTCAAATGGACCAGTAAACTAAAGTGTTACCCTATTTTGACATATAATTGCAGGTGCATTTGTATGATTAATACTCAAATAATCTAGAATCTGAGCAGTGAGAGAAAGTATGGAGGTATTATATCCCTTCTTCCCTGTAGAATCTATGTTTGGTCTCGCTAGACGTAATGACATGCACATAATAAAAGAAAGAAATACAGAGACCCAGAACAATATATATTCAAAATATTCTCACTACATTCCAAATATAGCGACTTTATGAATTCATAAGGAATTCACAGCGGTCCAGACTCAACATTCTCGCAACGCACGAATCATTATGCGCTTCATAAAATGAGTGCCGCTGGTCTCTCCCGCCACTCCATCCATATGAACAGGGATCGTGCGGAATATTCTCTGCCATCATGGAATGACAGAGTACATAATGGCCGGTAATGGTGCCACAAATTTGTGCAGCTGTCTCTCTCTCACTGAGGAAAATGACGGCGGGTTATCCATCAAAAATAATAGCAGGAATGACAACCGCTGCTCTGTGGAGTATGAATACTGCAGGGACGGCATGAGCGTTTGTCTCTACAGCAGTTGGGGCATTTCAGGGTGCCACAACTGGATGGAAAAGGAAATGATGCGTTTCCTATAGCACATTATGCAGACAATAAGAGCACTCTGATCACTCATCCAGCTCTGAGCCAAAGCGGGTCACTAAAGTCAGGCTTGCGGGTTGCTGAAGCGAAGAACAGGACAGGAGACACGCACAGTGTTGTGTTGGACATTTCAATTAAAGCGGAGTGCTTGAGGATGGATGTTTAAAGGAGCCCGTGTTCAAGTCTGCATTGAGCCAGGTGTGCTGTATTGATTAAGCATGGCAAATCTCAAAGTGGACTGAACAGAGGGAGTTATAATGGGAACTGCACACAAAATGTCACTGATTTGGGAACGCTGAAGGCAAAGCAAACTATTGCAATTGCAAAAGGTTGCGTGGTTTACAGGGGTGGATAGGAAAAATATTTCAATATGTTGCATGGTTTTACGTCATGATACTGTATCGATATTCTCATTGCATTGTTATTATTATTTTTGGGAAAAATATGACCCTGAACCACAAATCTAGTCCTAAGTTACAGTACATGAGTATAATTGTTGGAATAGCCAGAAAATGAATTGTATTAGTCAAAATTATCCATTTATTACTTTAGACCAAAAATCATTAAATATTAAGTATCTTCTTTAGCTTTAGGCCATGTTCCAAATCCTTACAAGCTAGCTGTTATTAAACCTATTATTAAGAAACCACAACTGGACCCCAGCAACCTAGCTAATTATAGGCCTATTTCAAATCTTCCGTTTATGTCTAAAATACTAGAAAAAGTTATTTCTACCCAATTATGCTCCTTTCTGCAGATGAACAATATTTTTGAAGTGTTTCAGTCAGGTTTCAGGCCTCATCACAGCACAGAAACCGCATTAGTGAAAATAACCAACGATTTACTCTTAGCTGCTGACCAAGGGTGCATCTCACTATTAGTTCTACTAGATCTTAGCGCCGCTTTTGACACCATTGATCACAATATTCTCATAGACCGCTTATATTCTACAGGTGTCCAAGAACAGGCTCTTCAATGGTTTAGGTCATACTTAGCTGATCGTTACCAGTTTGTGAATATTAATGGACAACTTTCACAAGTAAGACTGGTAAAGTACGGGGTCCCTCAAGGATCAGTTTTAGGCCCTTTGCTGTTTACAATATACATGCTTCCCCTGGGGGACATTATTAGAAAACATGGGATCAGTTTTCACTGCTATGCAGATGATACTCAATTATATATTTCAACTAAACCTGATGAGATGTCTAAACTGTCTAAGCTAACTGAGTGTATTAAAGATGTTAAAGACTGGATGACCAACAATTTTCTTCTCTTAAACTCAGACAAAACAGAATTATTACTTATTGGGCCTAAATCCTGTACACAGCAGTTCTCACAACTCGACCTGCAATTAGAGGGATACAAAGTTAGCGTTAGCTCTACTATAAAAGATCTGGGTGTCATATTAGACAGCAATTTAACCTTTAAAAATCATATATCCCATGTCACAAAAACTGCCTTCTTTCATCTAAGAAATATTGCTAAATTGCGAAATATGCTATCCATCTCAGATGCAGAAAAGCTAGTTCATGCTTTCATGACTTCTAGGCTGGATTACTGTAATGCTCTGTTTGCTGGTTGCCCAGCATCCTCTATTAACAAACTTCAGCTAGTACAAAATGCAGCTGCCAGAGTTCTTACCAGGTCTAGAAAATATGATCATATCACCCCAATTTTATCCTCCTTACACTGGCTGCCTGTTAAGTTTCGTATTGAATTTAAAATATTGCTTCTTACCTATAAAGCCTTAAATAACCTAGCTCCTGTTTATCTAACCAACCTCTTGTCTCGCTACAATCCAACCCGCTCTTTAAGATCTCAAAACTCAGGGCTTCTTGTAGTACCTAGAATAGCTAAATCGAGTAAAGGAGGTCGAGCCTTCTCATTTATGGCCCCTAAACTCTGGAATAGCCTTCCTGATAATGTCCGAGGCTCAGACACACTCTCACTCTTCAAAAGTAGATTAAAGACCTATCTTTTTAGCAAAGCATACACTTAGTGCATTACATAGCGGTGTGACGCATGATGTGCCCCACACACGATTTTGCTTCTTGTTTATATACACTATGAACAGCAGCTACGCTAATTATTCTCCTTATTCTGTATTTCCACATGGGGGTACTCATCTCGAGGCCCTCAGACTATGCAGTGCCACTGATGCGATCCAAGACCAGCGACGAGACGATTCCAAGGCTCCCGGACCAGGCCGTATCCTAAGCTGCTGCTGTGGTGGTCATGATGGAGAGCATAAGACTGATTCCTCTGATGCTCCAAGGACAGACGTGTCTTCGCGGAGGTCCAGCTACTGCGCCTAGACTGCAGCTCTGCACAAGACGTTTGGCCATAGGAGAAATGGTCGTGCCCAACTGAGCCTGGTTTCTCTCGAGGTTTTTTAAATTCTTCACTTTCGCCAATTGGTGAAGTTTTTTCCTCGCCCCTGTCGCCACTGGCTTGCATGGTTCGGGATCTGTAGAGCTGCGCATCGATGGAATTGCTCCTCAGTGTTTGGACTCTCAGTAGTGATTATTAAACCACACTGAACTGAGCTAAACTAAACTAAACTGAACTTAAACACTGAAAACTGAACTGACACTTTTCAATTCACTATAAACTTCCATGTGAAGCTGCTTTGACACAATCTACATTGTATAAGCGCTATACAAATAAAGATGAATTGAATTGAATTGAAAAAGTAACAATCTTGTTCCATGAAGACATTTAGTTAATTTCCTTCTTTAAATATATCAAAATTAATAATATACAGTAATAAGATTAATAGATTTGGCTTAGTAACATGCATAAAAACCCCAGGACAACTTCATAGGTCATTTACTCAATATTTCGATTTTTTCAAAGCTTTCGATTACTGTACTAACAAACAATCATTGGAAAGCTAATTTATTCAGCTTTCAGATGATGTATGTCTGAATTTCCAAACATTGATCGTGTTACTAGTTTTGTCATCCATGTTCACAAATGACCAGGTACAGTAAATAGTTCTGAATAGTTACAATATGTTTTGTTTTGTAAGGTAAATAACTACTGAATAACTTTCAACTTCCGCTTAGAGTAACCAATAAATATACTACTGTTATACACTAAGTCTCTCTTGTGCTCTGTGAGTCTGCAAATCTTTTTTTTCACTACACTTTCACTCGCTCAACGTTTGGGACTTGTGGAGGTGCGCATTGATAGATTTGCTCTTCAGTGTTTGGACTTTCAGCTATAAAATTTAATCTACACTGAACTGAACTAATCTGAACTTCAACTCTAAAAACTTGACTGATGGAGTTTCAGTTTACTAGAACTTCCATGTTAAAAGTACTAGGTATTGCATTCCTGGATCAAAACAAATGCAAGCACAGGTTGCCAGATAGAGGACCAACAGGAGCGAGTCTGACTATCAAGCCTAAAGGCTGATTTAAATCGTGTTCTATTTAAAAGCAATGACACGCGGCAATGATTACCTCAGTTACACCTTGTGTGCTTTATTCTTTGTTAAATGTGAGTTTGAACGGACAGGACACGCGATTACAATGTAACCTGCTCACCTAATGGCTATGTCCGTAATATTTATATTATTTGCTAAATAATAACCTCATGTTGAACTCTGAATCTGCGTCTCATTTCGGAGTCTGCTACTGTCCACCAAAAGTCGAATTTCGATCACGGGTGCATGCTTTAAGAGCCTTTCTGAATGACTGAATGAATGAAATACGCTGTTTTCCACCAAGGCAACCTGGGGTGCTGAAATACAATTGGCTAAACTGGCATTGGGTGAGTTAAAAGAACCAAAACAAAGACAAAAGTTCTGGCATGTAATGCACATTTTTAAAGTAGAATATCTGAATCAGCACTGTTTTTCAGATAAAGAAGAATGTTCACTTGGCATGTTCCTAAATATCAGCAAACATATTATTGTATTTTTATGCTTTAGCAGAGTCAAAAACTTACATACAGCACCTTTAAGCTGCTTTGACACAATTTTCATTTTAAGTACTATAGAAACAAAGATGATTTGAACTGAACCAATTCAGTTTTTTTTCAGCAGTCATTACTGGTCTTCAGTGTCACATGAACCTTCAGTAATCATTGTAACGTCCTTATTTTCATGCCTAATATTAATTTTTTACTACTGTCATTTTTTAGCATTCTTTAAATACAGAAAGTTTTGTTTAGAAGAATAGCCTTTATGTGAAATAAAATGTTGAAACATAAATTAATTTTGACCCACGTATAAAGTCTTCTGCTAAATAAAAGCATAATGACGTGTGTGAAAATTTTTTCCATTTTCCATTCTCCATTTGTTTTTCATGCAAGCTCAACAGAATATTTTTCTTCCTGTCATAAAACAGGTGTTTGTCCATGAAACCCTGTTAATCTGTGTCTCTGGCCTGACACCAAACATCTCCCAGCACCACAGGAATCTTTGCTGCTCAACCCAGATTTCCTCTCCTTCATCCCGGCTCACCATGACATGTCAGAACCTTCCCTCCATCGAGACATGAACAGACCAGTTGGGTTGCTTTGGCTATTCTTAGCTCCAGCAATAAGAAGCTGCCTGCCAGAGACTCCAGTATTAACTAGGGACTCTATTAGTCCACTGTGCTCAGTTGTGTATAAAATGACTGACAGAAAGATAGAGAGATGGTGAAATAATGCTTAACCAGGAAAAGAAAAGTTACATAAGTGTTGAGTGAAAGCAATCGAAGTGTAAAAGCTCACATTAACTAGTGCATTGCTGTGGTTGTCAGGTCTGTTTAATTGCTTCCTTTGTTTCATTCCCCGAGCAACGGGAGTAATAACTATAGGAAGAAAAGATTACTGGCTTTGTTGAATGCAATCTAAATCTCATCTCAGGCCTTCATATGAACGTGTGTAATTATCAGTGTGTGCATGAGTGGATCTATGTGTAATAGTAACAGAAATTACAGAGCTGTCTTTTAGGTACAGTAATTGACCAATGGATTTTGAAATGAGAAAGTTTTCTCTCTGGATTTGTGTTTTAAAGGTGCAGTAGGTAATTGTCTTCAGAAACATTTTTTGTTGTGCTGGTTGAAAGTCTCTTCACATTCCAATATAATGATTAAAGTAAATGATCTAAATCTATTTATATATATTTTTATATTCTGGGTAAGGCATCGTCATTAAAATTGACGTCATTAAAATCTTGTCAACAAATGCTCAAGAGAGTGACAGTGGTAAAAACAAATCCTGAATCAATATTGGATTACTTTCACACACTGGAGGAAGGATGACACCATGGCTGAAGTATTTCTTTTAGATAGGTAATGTTTTGTTTTAAAACTCTTTTAGTTAAACAAAGCTGATGTAGATTTTGTTGTTTTACAAATAGGTTATACGCACAGAAGTGTTGTTCAGCCACTGAAATCTTCCAGCGAACGATCAATGCGACTATTTTTTATTTCATAAGGGACCTTTCACAGCATAGATAATGTAGATTATTATTTAGTTTAACAACAGAGCATAAGTAAATATCGCTATTCCACCTAGCCTGCTTTGCTAAGGTGAAGTTTGTTTTATATTCACATTGGCTAATTTTTGAACAATGACAACCTATACTGTTTACCATGCTACTAAAGAGCTTAGAATCACCAAGAGGCGACACTCAATAGAACGTTCCATTGCAACAGCAGCGCCCAGCAACTGCCCCGCGATTCTGGCATTTTGGAGTGAAAGCGATCAACCGTCCATTGTATCTTATTGCTATCATGATGGCAAGCAGCTGCTTTTTTATTGAAGAAAAAAGAGGTATTAAAGCTGAAATACAACCTGAAAGACGACAATACAACACTTACAATCACAAGATAATCATCAGCACTTTTAGTTTATTTTACAGACTTAATGCTTAATATATTAACCATACTTGTTTTCTTGAAACTGTCACTTTTAGGTGAAATTACTTTAAATGACACTGTAAAAAAATCTGTCAAAATACTGGCAGCAGGGCTTCCAGAGTTGTTCTGTTAAATTACAGAAAATAACCATGTCACATAATTACAAGAAAAAACTGTAAAAATATTGAACATACTTTACGGTAATAAATTCATTAAATTACCATGTATTACTGTTGATAATTTGCATTTAAACTGTGAAAAAAAATGAAAAAAAAAACCTGTCAGAATAAAAAATGTAGATAATCTGTAAAA
>CAIGQZ010032545.1:15084010-15095463 GCA_903798205.1 Danio tinwini | reverse complement strand
ACACACACACACACACACACACACACACACACACACACACACACACAGGTATTCACCACACACAAGTTAATGCTATTAAAATGAATACTGGAATGCAAAACATGAATATTTTACAGAACAGGATCCGGCAAGATCCGGTTCAAATTAAGCACTGGTTTTGTGTCAAAAACAAAACATAAAACCTTTTTTTTTCTAATGTCTTCCATATTAGATCAGTGTTTGCATTTACTATAGGCAATCTTACATGTTGTGCTGCTGACTCTAATGGCAATATGTTATACTGCCCATAGTAAACCTGGAGCGTTGCTGTATATGGAGGATGAGGGAGATCTCAATTTCATCCAATATATCTTAATTTCTGATTTTTACTGCCCCCTAGTGGTCAGCAGCATTTCATCTAAGGCTTATTGGCCATGTATTGTGCTTATGTCATTATTTTGTGAGCTTAAAATATATTTTCTTTTTAAGTTTTGTTGCTATATGCTTTATGGGCCACCATACAAACCAGCAGACATGGTTTAAAACCAGCCAATGGCAATGTTTACAGTACACAAGTTATCTGGTCGAATGTGTATCAACAGTGGACAAGCTCAGAACATTTCAGATTCTGTTTAAAACTGTAAACAAAAACAAAAATGCCTAGACAGTAAACAAAATGCCTACACAGTTCAACCAAAAATGAAAATTCTGTGATTATTTACTAACTATTGACTTGTTCCAAACAAGGTTGCACTTGTTTTGCTCTGTTGAACACAGAATAATGTTTATTGAACAAAAAAACTGCTAAACTTTTTTTTCTTTTTTGCTTATTATTCATATTAGATCAGTGTGTGCATTTATTATAGCCAATAAAAAAATGTGTAGATTGCGCTGCTGACTCTAACAGCAATACCTCATACCGACAAAAATAGGAGAAAAAAAGAAGACAAAAATAAATCATAAGGACAAAAAAATTATTGGCACAAAAGTGTTCTTGAAGCGTCATATGATTAGATTTGGATCACAGAAGTCACATATTTTTGGTTTCTTTTCTAGACTTTGAATGTCTGGAGTGTTGCTAAATATGGAGGATGGTGGAGCTCTCGATTTCATCCAATAAATCTTAATTTCTGATTTCTACTGCCCCCTAGTGGTCAGCAGCATTTCAGTTGTGGCTTAATGCCCTAGTGTTGTGCTTATATCATTATGTTGTGAGCTTAAAATATATTTTGTTTTTAAATTATGTTGCTATATGCTTTCTAGTGCACTACATGAAGCAGTCATGCTTCAAAACATACCGAACCAGCCAATGGCAATACAGTACACAAGTTATCTGGTCGAATGGGTATCAACAGTGGACAAGCTCAGAACATTTCAGATTCTGTTTATAACTGTTTTCCATCTGTGATAGGACTAATAAAAATGCCTAAACAGTTCAACTAAATATGAAAATTCTGTGATTATTTACTCACTACTGACTTCCATACCAGATCAGTGTGTGCATTTACTATAGTCAATAAAAAACGTGCAGATTGCCTGACTCTAATGGTAATACAACATACTGACAAAAATAAATGATAAAGACAAAAATTAATTTATTGGTGCACAAAAGTGTTCTTAGACCTTTATATGATTACAGTTGGACCACTGAAGTCAAATATTTTAGGTTCTTTTCTAGACTTCGAATGTCTCTCGAGCGTTGCTGTATATGGAGGATGAGGGATCTTTCGATTTCATCCAATATATATAAAATCCTGATTTATTCAGCCCCTTGCTATATGCTTTATGGGGCACTATATGAAGCAGTCATGCTTTAAAAAAACCTAACCAGCCAATGGCAATATTTACAGTACACAAGTTATCCGGTCGAGTGTGTATCAACAGTGGACAAGCTCAGAACATTTCAGATTCTGTTTACACTGTTGTCCATCTGTGATGGGTGTGATAGGATCAACATAAATTCTGTGATTATTTACTCACTATTGACTTGTTCCAAAGCAGGTTGAGTTTGTTTTGCTCTGTTGGACACAGAATAATATTTACTCAACAATCTTGAAAACCTGTAACCATTTACTTCCAGATTTGTTTTTCCTCCAGCTGATGTCAGTGGTTACAGGTTTCCATCATTCTTCAGTATATCTTCTTTTCTGTTTAACAGAACAAAAAATCTTAAATTTGTTTAGAACAAGTCAAGATGACAGACCTTCGTTTTCGGGTAAATTATCGATTTAATACTAGGTATAAAGCGAACCTAAAATCAGACAGCTACAACTCCAAATAAACTTAAAGTTTCCACAAAAAGATCTGAATTGCTTGGCTGATTTGAAACAAAAAAAAATGACTGGCTGACTATTCTATAAGAACTTAGAAGAAGCGGAAAGTGAGATGGACATTTCAAAAATAATCATATACTGCCTTTCTCTGTAAAACAGAAAAAAGAAAAGCACTAGAATTAATTTGCTCCCATATCTCTGGGCGCCCAGTTACTGACTGAAACTCTGGAAAGCTTTGAGAAAGACCTTTATTCCACCCTCTCCTCATTAAAAACTCACACATTTCTTCAGTTGCATCATACATATGAGACTGTCGTGAGCGTGTGGTTTGTGCTGACTTGGCACACGAATGGCTTTGTGTTGTTTTACTGTCTCTTTAGAGTGGTTTCATAACCAACTCACTGCAGCTCAGGCACAAATCTCATCAGTAATGGAAATGTGGAGTGTGTTGATAGAAAAAGCTCACGGGAGAGCCGGCAAACCACATCTTTGACAAACTTTAACTGTGCCTTTAGCAATTAGATGGTGTGAGGAATGATAAATGCAGATGTTTTGTGTGATAATGCAGTTGGCTACCAAGCCTGGACCACAAACAAGAACCTTGCTGAATTGATTAATGTGATGTTTGGAAAAACACAGCTCATGATGAATAGAAGCAATAAAGCAAACACTCCAAACAGTCCTCAAGTAAAGTCCTGCTACAACACAGCAGGAAAATATTGAAAATGTTGCCTAATCCATGTGCCAATTTTAGTAAAATATACTAATCCATGTGCTTTTTCCTCTAACAGACACTGACTGCAGAACAATGACTATCTCTAAAGGATTTTTCTGAGATTTTCAATGTATTCAATATAGAGATACAATGTATTCAATATTGATTGATAACACAAGATTTTAGGCATTTTAGCACTGCTGCCTTAAACAGGGTTTCTGCAGGTTTCTTTAAGTCAAATTTAAGACTTTTTAAGACTATTATGAATCAAATTTTAGACGTACACATGGCTAAACCCCAAATATTTTTTCTAATGGCACAGTTACTTCAGTAAATAGTTTTTGTAATAATGGAAGATCATGTAAAGTGATGTGTTGCTTTAGTTTTCCTTTCATGCTTAGGGAATTTAATTAGGACAATTTGCTGTAAACATGTCTAACAGCTGCTGTGAATTGTATCTCTTTGCAACACACACACACACATACACACACACACACACACACACACACACACACACACACACGCACAGACAGATAATTTTGAGATGGATTATTGTTTAGTAGTTTAAGATGGACTCTAGGCTGGACTACTGTAATGCTCTGTTTGCTGGTTGCCCAGCATCCTCTATTAACAAACTTCAGCTAGTGCAAAATGGAGCTGCCAGAGTTCTTACCAGGTCTAGAAAATTTGATCATATCACCCCAATTTTATCCTCCTTACACTGGCTGCTTGTTAAGTTTCATATTGATTATAAAATACTGCTTTTTACCTATAAAACCCTAAATAATCAACCTCCTGTTTATCTAACCAACCTTCTGTCTCGCTACAATACAACCTGCTCTTTAAGATCTCAAAACTCAGGGCTTCTGGTAGTGCCTAGAATAGCAAAGTCGAGTAAAGGAGGTCGAGCCTTCTTATTTATGGCCCCTAAACTTTGGAATAGCCTTCCTGATAACGCCCGAGGCTCAGACACACTCACGCAATTCAAAACTAGATTAAAAAATGATCTTTTTAGCAAAGCATACACTCAGTGCATCACTTAGCGGTATGACGCATGATGCGCACCACGCAGGTTTTTGCATCTCGTTTATATACACTATGAACAGCAGCTACGCTAATTATTCTTCTTATTCTCTATTTCCACCTGGGGGTACTCATCCCGAGGCCCTCAGACTATGCAGCACCACTGATGCTATCTAAGACCAGCGACGAGATAATCCCAAGATCTTTATAATCCTGGACCAGGCTGTATCCTGAGCAGCAGCTGTGGTAATCATGGTGGAGTGAGAGCATGAGACTAATTCCTGTGACGCTCCAAGGACAGACGAGTCTTCGCTGAGGTCCAGCTTCCGGCGCCTAGACTGCAGCTCTGCACAAGACGTTTGGCCACAGGAGAAATGGTCGTGCCCAACTGAGCCTGGTTTCTCTCGAGATTTTTTAAATCTTCACTTTCGCCAATTGGTGAAGTTTTTTCATCGCCGCTGTCACCACTGGCTTGCATGGTTTGGGATCTGTAGAGCTGTACTCAGTGTTTGGACTCTCAGTAGTGATTATTTAACCATACTGAACTGAGCTAAACTGAACTGAACTTAAACTCTAAAACCTGAACTGACACTGTTTTAATTTACTATAATCTTCTATGTGAAGCTGCTTTGACACAATCTACATTGTATAAGCGCTATACAAATAAAGATGAATTGAATTGAATTATTGATGCTAGGACTGCATTTATTTTGGTTTGTGTTTTTGTATGTTTTGTCTGTTCTACGTTAAGGGGATGCCTTCAATGCACCTGATGCTGGTCAGCACCCCTATTTAAACTCAGTGAGAGAGTTTGTCATGGCCGCTGTTCATTTACTGTTTGGGCAGTTGGCCAGAGCTGCGCTCCAATTTGGGCTTTATGTTTTGTTTTGCATCCATACACCAGCGCTGACAACACTTACCGCATCCATTCACTTGCTTTTCACACTGATCGAACATACTGTATGAGCATACAAAACATCTGTTATTTTTGTATTTGTATTTTCTAATTGTGTTAAAATAAATATTACTTTTGACTTTATTTCACCGTGTCCTCTCTCTTAATGTTACACCTTTGGGCCAGATGTAACATATAGGGGCTTGTCCAATGTAAATTGATTTGATTTGATTTGGCTTGCATTAAACTTTATTTGTTTGAGTAATGGGTGGGAGAGACCAGGGGCTGAAAATGTTTGTTGGAGCATTGGCTTTGGTGTTCTAGTCCGATCAGAAAAGATAAGTTCTTGCCTTTTAAAATGGTGTGATTGTATATTTTCCCTGGTTAGGTTGTAGCAGCGCATTGCGTGATTAAGTTAAAGTTTAAGAACATTATTAATCCTACCAGGGGCAATTTGATTAGGGTAGAATCATTTTATGATACATCAAACACATAAAGAGACAAATCGCTTACAAACAGAATTAGAAAACACAAATCACAAATCCAACATGCTTCATAAGAACTTCATAAATAGTGCTAAAAAACATAGGAAAGACCCATATATTAAAAATTTGATTTAAATTGGGTAGCTTTACTTGGACATAGGAAAATTAAGACCTGTTTAACAAGATTTAAGACCTACAACAAAATATTTAAGTGAATTTAAGACGTTTTTGGTCTAAAATGTAGTTTTTGAAATTTAAGACTTTTTAAGACCTTGCGAAACACTGCTCACAGCAAGAAGGTTGCTGGTTTGTGTTCCGGCTGAGCCAGGTGGCATTTCAGTGTGAAGTTTACATGTTCTCCCCATGTTTGCATGGGTTTTCTCTGGGTGCTCCGGTTTCCCTCACAGTCCAAACATACACACTATAGGTGAATTGGGTAAACTAAATTGGCAGTAGTGTATGAGTGTGTATGTGAATGTAAGAGTGTACGTGTGCTTCCCAGTACTGGGTTGCAGCTGGAAGGCCATCCGATGCCTAAAACATATGCTTGAATAGTTGATGGTTCATTCTGTTGTGAACAACCACTGATAAATAAGGGAATAAGCTGAAGAAAAATGAATGAATTTAAAAGGTAAAAAAACATTTTATCAACCTTGTCCAAGAAGACTTATCACAGCTGGTTCTATCTACATAAACAGATGCATGCTCAATTTATGCTGATGCTTCGAGACATAAGTGGATTCAGTAAGTAAAAGTTAGTCACGCTGTACATTTTGTACAGGTTATTCTAGATTCTTTCAAATCATTACTGATTTGAATTTTAGTAATGCATCTACCAAAGTACATACTTAAAGGAACACTCCACTTTTATTAAAAGCAGGCTCATTTTATAACCTGTTAGAGTGAAACAGTTGAGTTTCATCATTTTAGATCCATTCAGCCGATCTCGGGTCTGGCGGGAGCACTTTCAGCTTAACTAGCTTAGCGTAGATCATTGAATTGGATAAGACCATTAGCATTTCACAAAAAATGACCAAAGAGTTTCAATACTTTTGCAATTAATGCTTCTTCTGTAGAAACATTGTGTACTAAGACCGATGGAAAATGAAAAATTGCTATTTTTTTAGGCCAATATGGCTAGCAACCATGATCTATGCTAAGCTAAGCTAAAAGTGCTCCAGCCAGACCATGAGATAAGCTGAATGGATTAAAAAATGGTTAAACTTAAGTGTTTGACTTGTGAGCCTATGTAAAAAAAAATATTTTCTCTTTAACCATCTAATGCCTACTGTTTCATATTTAACATGCATATAACTGAGGCTTCAAAATTGTATTCCTGCTCAAAGCTTTGCTGTACTAAGTCATACAGTATGTACATAATGTTTTTTTATGCCATTCATTTAGGTAACATATATTTTATTTTGTTATTCAGATATAAAATGTAATTCATACCCATTTTGAATTAGATTACAAAATAGTACAGAGCTTTGATGGTAAAGCTAATTATTTAAATATCATCTTACTAAGATGTATTATTTGGTAGATATAGAGCGACAACTGATATTTAGATGCATTTTATCTAAGTAGTCTTCTATAATGTTAAAAGGATCCTATTGATTTACATTACAAGCTATCAGAAGTTAGTTCAGCTTTCTTTTTAAGCTTACCATATAAATATCAGCAATTTTTTGCTCATTTCAGGTCTCTGAGGGAAATTAATGTGTTTTCACCTCCTATTTTAGCCAATAAAGTCTTGTGTATATTATGTGATGCTTAAAAACTTTTCTTAACATAGGTTTTGGGACAGCACTGCAAAAATGCCTTTCTTACTTGGTTTTTGTTTTTATTTTAAACATCTAACAATTCTTATGTCATGAAGCATTTTCTAGACAATTATTGTCTTGTTTTTAAGAAATAATATACCAAAATAAAGTGAGTTTTTTCTTAAAAATCTGTTAATGGGGCCAGCAAAATAATCTTGTTTTTTCTTTTGACATTAGTTTATTTTGCTTACTTCACTGGCAGATTATTTTACTTATTTTAGGGAAAAACTCACTTAATTTTGAGATATAATTTCTTAAAACAAGACAATATGTTTGCTTCTCTAGAAAATGCATCTTGATTTAAGAATATTTTTGTATTTGGACTAGAAACAAGACAAAAAATCCAAGTAAGAAAAGCATTTTTGCAGCGAGAAATAAACTCAATGCATTACAATATTTTACACAAATTAGGCCTTTTGTAAACAACTTATAGTTTGCTAGTTTTTTAGATGTGTTTGAAGACAGATGTGATCCCCTCACCTGCACCTGTATTGATGTTCCTCATGCTCTCCTTTGCACTGACTCTGTTGTTGGGAGGATAATCTGGCACCGGTGCCTCATAGCGTCGATCTGGGACGCGTGGGCTGGTCTTACTGGGGTAAGATCTAGGTCATAACAGGGAAAACAAGAACAAGAAACCCAGATGATTAAACAGATATTTCACTCAAAATGAAAATTCCTGCACCATTTACTCACACTTAATTGTTTCTAAAACATTTATGATTTTTCTTTCTTTTATTAAGAATTTTGGGAAAAAGCAGCCATTGACATTCATAGTAGAAGCAAAAATACTATGTAAGTCTTAGTATTCAGATTAATAAAGAGAGTAAGCTGAAAAGAAAATGAATGAATGAATGGATTCGGATATGTCCTTAATGCTTTTGCGCCATGTGCTTTAGATTATGGGCCTAGATCGTTAAAATAGAGCCCAATATGTTCTTGGTGTATTTAGATCATTCTGATTGTGATATGGTTTCTCACCCCACTGATGAATGCTGCTCATCAATGGCATCGACAGCACTTTCTACAGAGCTCAGCAGAGATTGGATCTGATTGGCTGATTCCTTCAACAGGAAGCGGGTAACAAACTGCTCAACATTAGTTCCACGTTCATACACCTGCAGGAAGAAAAAGAGGAGACTCAAGGAGAGAAAAAAAAACACATAAGGCACATCAGCACTTTTACAAGCATGTATATTTGATGAAGTCCAGTTTAAGAAACTCTAGTCAACTTTGCTTAGGCTTTAAGTAAAACACATGATTGAGAGGTATGATTCTACAGAGGATCTCATGAGAAGAATGTATCTGGGATGAGCTTAAAAAAAGTGAAAAAAACTATGATGTAGCTCTTGTAGGTAAGGACTTATTCACACTATGCTATCCGAACCGTGCCCAGGCCCCTTTCCCGGATCGTTTGAGAAGTGTGAGTGCTATGAATCGGGTTCAGGCACGGTACACTTGGGCGGCCCTGGCTCAGTTGAAAGAGGTGGGCCAGAGCGCGGTTCACTTGGGCTGAGGCGCAGTACGCTTACAGTGTGAGTGCAAGCGTGCCTAAGCCCGAAACCGAAAGCGAGACGTGACTTTTAAGGGACTGTTTGATATGGATTTATTAATCATTCGTACTGTTCAATGAACACAAACTGTCGTAGATTATTAAAGACGCAAATCCCTCACTGCACCACAGCTGCGCCTTCAGCAAACCTTCTAATTCCTGCAGCACGAGGACTTTATGATTGTTTATGAGCGTCAAAAGTGGCTGACCTGTTCGGCAAAATATTAGACTGCGTGTCACTGCATATCAAACGACTTAATTGATATAACAAAAGAAATCCCCACTGTGCTGAGCGAGAGCGCTTACTGAGCAGCTCGATGACATAAGCGTGCCCAGGCCCGAATGTAATGTGAGTGCGGGCCGTCGGGGGAGACGGGAGGGGGGACAAGCGTGCTTTGGCCCTGTTCAAGGCAACTGTACATAGTGTGAGTACGGCCTAAAAGCTTGAGGGCAAGTTAAGTTCTGAAAGCTTGTAATGGTATTGGGCTTCAAAGGAGCCAACATTCATTGATCTGGTGACATTTTGACCACTTTCTCAAACACTCAGGGTCTGTTTTACACTGCAAAAGGCATAATGTCACACAAGGGTGTTGTATTGGAAGAAACGGACTGTGACTGTGCTAAAGGCTATGGCCTTGAAGCTGCTTTAGAGTTGAACTTTAAGCATTATAGTTGTACACACAAACACATGGATTATGTCAGCCCTTATAGAAACCTGATATACTGTATGGCAATATATGCATATTACATATATGACATACATTTATGTTTGGATTTCACTTATATAAAATGTCCAAATATTGCAATAACTGCCATTTATTCGTTTTTTTATAGGCCTACATATACAGGTTTCTAAGCTATAATCTTAAATATGTGTTCATAGATGGCTGTATATAAACATATTAACTAGTAATAAGTGTAGCTGGTGATGCTGTTTGTGGAGGGCTTTTAACTATCTGCTCTTTTTTTTTTTTTTTTTATTTGGTAATTTAATAATTTGTTGTACTTTAATCGATTTCATTACAAAGTGTAGTTTTTGTGTCTCTATTTTCTGTTCTTGTTTTTGTATCACCAATCCTCAATGATCATTTAATTAACTCCTTATCTCCAGCGGTGTTTCACTGTTTCTTGGAAGTGTTCATTTAAAACTGAGGATTTTGCAGTAGAGTTTAAAGGGCTAAAGGTTTGAGCTGTAAAAACACAGTGTAAGAATGTATCTTAACAGTAATCTGCTGTGAATGTAAACTACAGGAGTAGACTGTAAAACACAGTATGTGGCTGGCAACCCGTCTGCCAGTATTATTCTGTAAAATCAAGAAATAAAAAACAGTATTTTTTTCTGTAACACCTGAGTCAAATTTCTTCTGTCCCTTTTGTGTGTCACCCTTGTGGAGGAGAGTGGAGCCAGTGTTTTAGTGAAAGATGAACAGGCAAACACTGTGGTTATGCTGCATGTTTCGTGATTTAAATACAGTACCTGTGTAGTTGCTGATGCAGTCTCTATGTTAATTCTACATCTACATACATGTGAGCTACAAAAGATTTGGGTTAAAATGAATGTTTTGAAATAACTAAAATATGTAATTGTTATAAATGTGCTTGTGTTAAGTATATAACACATTAGATATACTTCTTCATAAACTCAAACAGCAGTTGGCCAAATTGAGGTAGTCTATTCTATGAATGAAATGAGTTTACTTGAGTTTTAATTCAGTGTATGTATTGTTATAGCAACAGACTTTAAAATAGCACTGCTATTTTACTGTCATTACTGGCAACTGGAACTGACAGTATTTTACTGGTAATTTACATGGCAGTTTTTTTTACAGTGTACAGAATTTACAGAAGTGATGCTGAAAAACACAGTATGTGGCTGCCAGTATTATTCTGTTAAATTTACAACAAAAGGTTTTACAGTGTGTGTGTAACTTGAATATATTTCCATTTATCAGATTTCTACATGATAAACACTCATAGAAGTCTTAGAGGAAACTTTTAGCAATTTCCTAGTGTTTTTTCCACTGGTGTCTTATCTAGATATTGTGTGGTTGGCAAAAAGTATCAACAATAAAAAAAAAAAAAAAAAACAACACTCTTATGTAGCAGCCAAGGCTCAAATCATTGTAAACAATGAGTAAACACCCAAGTCTCATGCTTGCTCTTTCATTGTCCGTTGGCACTGATGTTTTGCACTGGTTTGCAAAAAAGATTGTCATGGTCAGCAATTCAACCAACCCTGGCCTTCACTACTGATCGCGATTGAATATCCAAATGGAAAGGCAGCATTGGCAAGGAAGTCAAATTGGACTGCAGTGCTGGACTCTGAGAGGGATCTCGTAAATTATACTGCATTGCTGGACTTTATGCAGACTTAGAATGACTGCGTATAATTGACCATAACAGAAGAAGTAATAAAGGAGACTGGAAGCACTGGCAGCCTGTAATACTTCATCAGTCCAAGAAAATAAAGTACATGACTAAAGGAGATGGATGAAGTGTGGGTTGAAATTAAAAGACTTAAAGTTATAGTTCACATGCAGGCAATTGAAAAACACTGACTTGCACTTTGCAAATTCATTACCAATCGTAGGTGTGTGCATAAAAGACTCAAAGAAGTTCAGAGTTTTGAATTTCAGAATTTCTTTTGGGAAACCACCGTAAAGACTTCACACTCCAGGACAGGTTTCAACACACAGACTGGAGTATGT
>CAIGQZ010032545.1:15047930-15074010 GCA_903798205.1 Danio tinwini | reverse complement strand
TATATATATATATATTGTAGGTTATCATCAATAATGAAAATAATTTGTATTAATTATTGTGTTAGTAATATTATGCCTAATATTATTTTATGATGAGACAGCATAAAAAGTTGCATAAAAACTTTCTTTGGCTTTGGCTGTGTGTGTGGTGTGTGGTGTGATCCCTTTTCTAAATGGAGGACAGAAGTGTTTGTCATGCCCACCTGCCTGAACAAGGAGCCACCAGGTGGTGACAATGGCAGTTAGGAAGGCTCAGAATGATTTATGCTAATGCTATGCCAGGTCAGCGGCTCTGCACTGCGTTTTAGTGCCAACAAGAGCCTCAACACACATCAGCTAGCACTGAGGCAGGGCTTACCGTCCATGCCAACATAAACATGATTCCTCAACATAACGAGCAAAACAAATAATCTTTGAATCCCGCAAAACACATCAACCAAATGACAGAAATAATCACGTTAAATGTAAATCACACACTAAGACAAATAACCTGAAGATATATATACACAACAAAACTCTTTATAACCATGACAGGCTTTTAATGAGGTGAAAATGTGTTTGAATTCTCAGGCCAACACCATGCTTGGAGCGAATCTAATGATTTGGTGCCCTGGACTGCATGAGTGCATAAGGATATGGGTTTTAAACCCCGGTGTCATGAAATATTCATTCTTCTCTATTATGGGTCCAGTGACACATATATCCAAACACAAATGTACAAATGGTCTGTCACCCTTCTGTAAAATATGCTCTAGGCACTTCTGAAAGTGTGACTGATAAGGTGAATTACTGAATAACAATGAGTGACGTACTGGACTAAAGTATGCAGAGACACCTGCGCTCAAGCCAAAAAGAAGCGCGCTGTACGTCATTCCCAATAACAGCTTTTACACAAAATAAACAACTGCACATATATACAAGAGGAAAATACCATCAGGAGCTGGGAAGGAGGTTGCGAAGAATTGTAATTAATATTTGGAGATTTTCCATAAGGAATGTACAGTCAAATGTAATATGGTTAGCTTTTTGTGAAATGTTTTTTCTCAACTGCTAGGAAAAAGGAATATATTTTTTTATATAAATCTCTTTTTCTTTTTATTAAACAATTGTATTTGTATTGCTTAAAGGTGATATATTAACCAAACTACTTCGCTTGAGTGTGATATGCCTTCCATACTAATGAAGCATTTTTGCAGAAGTAGATGAAGCTGATAGAAATGCAATGGCCTAATTGTCTAAAATTATCTTGAGCTCTGCAGCTAAACTTCCCATGAGGAAAGATGGGTTGAAAATGACCACATAATATTTGCAGTTGAGAAGTTTAATGCTTTAAACCTTTTGCAGAGAATTAGTAGAAAAAGAGGACGTATGTGTGGGTGCGGCCAACGAAAGACTGAAGAATGATTGACAATTGACAAATTCCACTAAACTCCACCTCTTAATACCAGCTGTGTATAAAAGCTGGAGTCAGGAAATGAAAATTGTTGCGCACCGCCTGAATTCTTGCATTGCATTGTGAATACCAGAATTCTGTAAATCGAATTATTCATTTGTATCCAATAAATTACTATTTACTATTTATAATATTTTTGACATTGATGAAAACCCTGATGGTTTTTTTTTTATTGAACATGCATGGAATTGATATTCCAACACAACACAATTTAGAAAAAAACTGATTTCTAAAAAAGAAAGTTTGGTCTCTTCTATGATGACAATACATAATATTTTACTAATTATTTTGCATGATACTAGAATTCAGCTTAAAGTGCAATCAAGCTATAACTACTTTAATTAGGTTGACTTAGCAAGTTAGGTTAATTAGGCAAGTCATGGGACAATAGTGGTTTAATCTGTAAAAACCAATCTAAAAAAAACATTTCTTAAGGGGCTATTAATATTGACCATAAAAAATGTAAAAACGGCTTTTAATCCATTCATTCATCATTCAATTTCATCCACGTTTCCAGAGGCGAGTCGCGAAGGCAGCAGTCTCAGGAGAGAACTCCAGACTTCCCTCTCCCCAGACACTTCCTCCAGCTCCTCCGGGGGATTCTGAGGCCTTCCCAGGCAAGCCGAGAGACATAGTGCCTCCAGCGTATCCTGGACCTTCCCCGAGGCCTCCTCCCAGTGGGACATGCCTGAAACACCTCCCTAGGAAGGCAACCAGGAGGTATCTGAAACAGATGCCCGAGCCACCACAGCTGGGTTCTCTCGATGTGGAGGAGCAGCGGCTCTACTCTGAGCTCCTCCTGGGTGACAGAGCTCCTTACCCTATCTATAACTGTGCGTTCACACCGAAGGCGGTGAGAGCGCTCTGGCGACAACGCTGTCTGCCTTCAGCTCCGGCGGCGAGAGCGTCAAAATTCGCTACACTGATTTCGTAATTAAAGGGGCCGTTACAGCATATCATATCATATCAGTTACATTCCTGCATAAAACATGCTTTCTAGCGTAAAAATGTTGCACATTTTTTGTCAAATTCATTTAACAAAGGAAGATCAAGTTGCATGTGGTGTGGCTTTGCTCCACTTAAATATTCTGAAGCAGCAATACTGTTTTGTATTGTCGCACGAGATTCCCGCTTTTTTAAAGAAAAACAATATATATAACATTAATGCACATTAGTAACTCGCCAGTAACTTTTTAAATGAATGTTCCTGTATGAAAACATTGCAAATAATTGGAAATCTGGCGACTGCAATATTAAACCCTTGGGAACAACTGTGGTCGGAACCAAAGTTCACAGTCAAAGTTTGACTGTGTTTTCTGGACTCCTCTCAAGCGGTTGCCTTCTACATTCTGATTGCTTGCCGCCAAACCGCGGCATAGCTCATTACCATAAAGTTGACTTGATTTCAACTCTCCAGGCTACCTTAATGCTCTCGCCGATTTTGATGTGAACGAACAGTAAGGGTGCACCCCGTCACCTTGCGAAGGAAACTCATTTTGGCCACTTGTATCCGAGATCTTGTTCTTTTGTACATGACCCAAAGCTCATCATGACTATAGGGCAGAGTAGGAAAGTAGATTGACTGGTAAATTGAGAAATTTGCCATTTGGCTCAGCTCCTTCTTTAGTTTTATTGTAGTTCATTTCTTTTAAACTTCATTTTAAATAAATAAAATGTCATTTGGAAGTGTTCTTTTATACTAAAAAAAATATGTCCCCCTCCTGGTGGGACATGCCTGGAACACCTCCCTACACTCTCAGAAATAAAGGTACGTGAGCTGTCACTGGGGTGGTACCTTTTCAAAAGGTACAAATTTGTACCTAAAAGGTTCATATTAATACCTCAAGGGTACATATTAGTACCTAAAAGTACAAAAGTGTACCTCTTAAAATTAGTAGGGACTAATATATACTTTTGAGGTACTAATATAGTCCCTTTAAGAACAAATGTGTACCTTTTGAAAAGGTAACACCCTAGTGACAGCTCTCGTACCTTTATTTCTGAGAGTGTAGGTAGGCGTCCGGGAGGCATCTGAAACAGATGCTCGAGCCACTTCAGCTGGGTTCTCTCAATGTGGAAGAACAGCGGCTCTACTCCAAGCTCCTCCAAGGTGACAAAGCTCCTCACCCTTTCTATAAGGGTGCGCCCTGTCACCCTGCGAAGGAAACTCATTTTGGCTGATTGTATCTGAGATCTTGTCCTTTCAGTCATGACCCAAAACTCATGACCAAAGGTGAGAGTAGGAAGCGGATTGACCGGTACATAGAGAGCTTTGCCTTTCGGCTCAGCTCCTTCTTTACAACAACGGACCGTTACATTGACTGCATTACTGCTGCCACTGCACCGATCTGTCAATCTCACTTTCCATCCCTCCCTCACTTGTCAACAAAACAACAAGATACTTGAAGATCTCCACTTGGGGTAAGGACTTTTCTCCAACCTGGAGATGGCAAACCACCTTTTTCCGGTGGAGCATCATGGCCTCGGAGGTGCTGGAGGTTCTCATCCTAGCTGCTTCACACTTGGCAGCAAACCACCCTAGTGCATGCTGAAGGTCCATGTTCTATGAAGCCAACAGACAACATCGTCAGCCAGGAGCCAGGCTTTTATTCCAGCCAAACTAAAAGAAATAAGACTTTCTCCAGAAGAAAAACATAATAGGAAATACTGTGAAAATGTAAATGCTGTCTTAAACATCACTTGGGAAATATTTAAACAATTTTAAATTTAAATAAATTCACATGAAGGCTAATCATTTTGCCTTTAACTCTACGTTACCTTTAAAAAAGTACAAATAAAATGGAGGTGCTGAAAGCTCACCATATAGCAAACATTAAATATAACATTCGCAATATAACACTTATGGCAAGTGCAATATTTCATAGTTCAAAGGGAAACTGGGTATCAAGAAATCCTCATTTCAAGCTTAATAACCAGTGGTCATTTTAAACAGCCATCGGCAAAGAATCCCCAGAATAAAATGACATATTATAATGGGACATGTAATTTGACTGATTTGTCCCAACCTCCTTAAACACAAATTTTGCATATCACAAACTGTTGTTGCTAAGAAACATATTGACTGCTGTTGCTAGGATACAATTAATTGGCTCATGTCTGAACAGAGAATGTCTGGTGTGTTTGTCTTAAAATAGATGAAAGCTTACAGTTATATTCACATACTTACAAAGAAAGTCACACCTCAGTATTTGTTGATGAGGCTGGCTTATAATGATACACAGATACCGTGCTAGTTTATTATAACTAGAGGCTTATTACCTTCCAGACATTAGGTGTTTATTTGTACTTATAAGATACATATTCGGCAAAATCTTAGTTATACTTCAGTTCACTTCTTTTGAACTTAATTTTGTATAAATATAATGTCATCTGGAAGTGTTCTTTTAAACAGAAAGGATGAAAGACAATTGGTCAGAATAGCCAATGCTTTCACTTGTTGTGACTGTAAATCAAGTTTATTCTGTCAAATATTGATTTCTTCTGTAGTTCTGTAACAAAATAACTTATTTTAATATGCAAAAGTAAATTATTTTCCATCCATGTAAAATACTAATATTTTAAACAAAAAAAAATCTGTAATATACACTCACCAGCCACTTTATTAGGTACACCTTACTAGTACAGGGTTGGACCTCCTTTTGCCTTCAAAAATGCCTTAATCCTTTGTGGCGTAGATTCAACAAGGTACTGAAAATATTCCTCAGAGATTTTAGTCCATATTGACATGATAGCATCACGCAGTTGCTGCAGATTTGTCGGCTGCTAGTCCATGATGCAAATGTCTCCTTCCACCACATCTCAAAGGTGCTCTATTGGATTGAGTTCTGGTGATTGTGGAGGCCATTTGAGCACAGTGAACTGAAGAAACCAGTCTGAGATGATTTGTGCTTTATGACATAGCTCGTTTTCCTGCTGGAAGTAGCCATCAGAAGATGAGTACACTGTTATCATAAAGTGACAGACATAGTCAGCAACAATACTGTTGCTGTGGCGTTGACAGGATTCTCAATTGGTACTAATGGGCCCAAAGTGTGCCAAGAATATATCACACCATTACACCACCACTACTAGCCTGAACTGTTGATACAAGGCAGGATGGATGGATGCTTTCATGTTGCTGACGCCAAATTCTAAGCCTATCATGTCGCAGCAGAAATCGAGACTCATCAGACCAGGCAACATTTTTCCTATCTTCTATTGTCAAATTTTGGTGAGTCTGTAGCCTCAATTTCCTGTTCTTAGCTGACAGGAGTAGCACCTGTTGTGGTCTTCTGCTACTGTATCCCATCCACCTCAAGGTTTGACGTGTTTTGCATTCAAAAAATGCTCTTCTGCATACCTTGGTTGTAACGAGTGGTTATTTAAGTTACTGTTGCTTATCTATCAGCTTGAACCAGTCTGGCCATTCTCCTCTGACCACAGAACTGCCGCTCACTGCATATTTTTTCTTTTTCGGACCATTCTCTGTAAACCCTAGAGGGTTGTGCATGAAAGTCCCAGTTGATCAGCAGTTTCTGAGGTACTCGGAAGTTGGACAGGTGTACCTAATAAAATGGTCGGTGAGTGTACATAAAAGTAAGATCATACAATTAAACAAACATAAATTTTTGCTCATTTTATGGAGCAATGTGGTGGGTGTACTTTGAGATACAAGGATCCCTGATCACCATCTACAACACCCTATGCTTGTTCTCCAGGTGCAAAATGAAAAGAGGGTTAAAGAGCTCTCTAGAATAAGCCAAAAGGGTAAACAACTTGAAAAGAACATCCCTTCCAAAATTACACAGCACAACAGAGGCAGGGAAAGGTTTTCTCCCACCTACAGTCTAAACCTGCGGCTCAACCTAGTTAGACAAAGCTTCCGAGAATTGAGAGAAGAGATTCAATCACAATCGCATTAGCCAAGCCTGAAAACAGAAGTCATGGCATAATGCAGTTATTCAGCCAGGGACACCATCCATTCACTGGCCCAAATCACAGTTGCTGAGACTTTACAAAACCAGGATTAAATCCCAGTCTGGTAGAAAATGAAGAGATGAGAACACAGACTTCCTATTGAAGAAAGGGGATGATTGAGCTGTGCCTCCATTATTGTCTGAGAGCGTGTGAAAAATGGCTTGTCCAATGCTACAAGAAAAAGACACTTTGATTTCTGCTGTTTGCTGAAGGTGTCTCAAGCATCTTTCAGGTTTATCTAACTTTGGGCATCACAGTTTTAGGAACCCCAGCCTTTTTGAAGGCTTTCATCTGTTCCAGCTACTGCATTTTTACTTTCATCTCCTCCAGAGAGAACAGTTTAACTCAGAGTCCATTGACAGACTTATCCGTTAAGGAGAGATAAAGTGTGACTCTGCAGCTGTGAAAGCCAGAGAATGTATCCCTTAAAGAGACACGCAATCAGCTATTTCTTGTTCCTTTGACCACTGCACAGTACAATCTGACAGATACAGTTTGGAAGTACATATATACAGTTTTCGAGACTATTCAACAATGAATTAGATTTACCTTTTACATGCAAGTTACACAACAGCTCTCGTTGAAAGGAATAGTTTTTACTCACTATTTCTTTATATTTTACTCATAAATTACTCACCCTTCACTTGTTAGATATTTTTAAGACAGAATACCTGTCAACTCTCTGTTTTTTCCGTCATGTATTTCTCCATTCTTTCTCTCTATCATCATGTTTAAATATTCCCTGTATTTCTCCTGTATTTTTTTCTATGAAAAGAGTCAACATCTACACAGAGCTGACCCTAAACAGTTCCACCGAACCACCAGGGAAATGTGATAATGCCAAGTGCTGTTTAACTGATTTATACTTATATTGCCTTAAAAACACTAAATTTATTATAAAAATGGCCACATTTTCCTTTCGATTAAAGCCATGCATGGAGACCCAAGCTCCTTATCAGATAGCTGTTCATGACTGTCAGACAAGCTCCACAAGGATAAAGGTCATGGAAGGATTTTGCTCATTTTGGGATGTACAGTAATGCACTGACAGAAGTGAAGTTTTGGCCTATACTTAGTGAATGTATCTTAAAGAGGTGGTCCACAGTGTACTTTTAAGACTTGGTTGTGTTTATAAGATGCAAAGCAATGTGTGGTCATGCTTCATTTGTAAAAAAATCACGTTATTTTTTCTTATCTTCTACTGTGATTATATACAGCTACTCAGCTAACATGAAAATCTCTGCCCTCAAGAGGCTGTGATTGGTCAGCTAACATAATGTGCTGTGATTCGTGGATTGGCTCTACGTCACCACATTACGCCCCTACAAACACACAATTTTGAGCTGTGTAAACAGTAGCTGTTAGCTGTAACAGTTTGAGTCTGAATCAGGCAGAAAATGACACAGAGGACACAGCTGAACCTCACGGCTGCTCTCTAAAATAAAATCTGACAAGTGTCTTTCACATATATTTGGAATAAACATGTGTAAGTACACTCTCAGAAATAAAGGTATGTGAGCTGTCACTGGAGTGGTACCTTTCCAAAAGGTACACATTTGTACTTAAAGGGTCCATATTATATCAAAAGTATATATTAGTACCTAAAAAATTTAAGAGGTACATCTTTGTACTTTTTAGGTACTAATATGTACCCTTGCGGTATTAATATGGACCTTTTAGGAACAAATTTGTACCTTTTGAAAAGGTACCACCCCAGTGATAGCTCGCATACCTTTATTTCTGAGAGTGTAATATGAAACTTTCACATATCTTTTAAAAAAAGTTTGTTATTTGATATGTAGAACACACGGAAAAGGGCCACATAGAGAGACACTGAAAACTTTGCTCGCAGTAGGCGTTGTTAAGCTAACTCTGTAAAAGCCAATGTTTTCCTTTGCATTAAACTTTGAGTGTATTACATTCAGAGTTGTTTGTTCACACAGCTACATTACACATCAACTAAAGTTTAAATTTGATATCGTAGTGGACCACCCCTTTAAATAGCAGTAGGATTGCCCATAAATAATCCAGAGCAACATAGGGGATGCTTTTTTAACCTCTTATTTTCACATTTTAACATCAAGGTGTGAAATAAACCTGTTCGCAACCATTGACACCCATATTAGGTAAAACAAATACAATGAAAGTCAATGGCTATAAACAGGTTTAAAAGAGGTGAAGGAGTAAATGATGATAGATTTTTCAGTTTTGTGTGATTTACCCCTTTAATCCTATTCAGAGCAACAAGAATTATGAGCAATCATCACAGGGACTTAAATCAGTTAATTTAGTCAGGCTGCACAAAAAAAAAGCACAAGCAGCAAAAATCATAGTAATAAAAAAGCAAACCATATTTGCAAAGGAATTCCATAATATTCACTGTCTAATAGCCATGTTCCCACATGCTGGAATTTACTTAAGAGAAAACACCATATCATAAAGCTGTATTTACAAACCGTATTAGACTGGATCACCAACCACACGTCAATCAAACCTTCTGTGGGTTTGACCTTTATCGGTTTGACATTTAGATTCCTGAGGGCATCTCTAGAGGATAAGCTTCATGGCAGGCTTATGGGAGAACTTGTATAAATAAGTTAATTCTAGTTTACCTCAGAGAGTGCACAACAACAACAACAACTAGTGAAGTTGAAAGCACAAATCTTTATTCACACCCCACAGGCAGTGGGAGGCATCTGAGAACAATGTTATTCTGGAGCTGCAGCCACAAACCGGCAAACACGAACAGGGCTTCTAATTATAATCGCCTCTTGCAGAGTTTTCCAGGCAATTTTAATCAGGCGCCTTGATGCTGGAGAATTATCTTTACAAAGACAGGACACGGTGTAACAGTGACAGCCTTTGCTTTCAATGATGAAGCAACACAGGTCCACGGATGTGTGTCATGGTGGGAGCGTTTCGTAACCGCATTGATTGAGACCGCAGTAAGGAAATCTAGCACTCCAGCTGTGTTTCAATTGTGCCCACCTCTATACGCCGTAATGGTGATAAAGCAAGTATTTACCATGCTCAAAACACAAACCAGCATCAGTGCCTCTTTCAGTCATCTCTTTTTCTTTATCAACAGAATTCATGAGATGAAATGATGTAGGTTATTGTCAGTGAAAGAATGGCTCACCCAATGTACTTGTGTCACTCAAACGTATTATCCACCCCTTCAAGATGCTTCTCATTTGCTTTTCATTTTATGCACTTGAGCTCAACCACTCTGTGCTCAACCTATGTCATTAAACAAAACACTATTGTCTGTTATGTTAATGTTTTAAGTTAAGCTTACGTCAAACATCAAATAAAAAGGCATATTTCAAAGCACTTCACAGGACATTTAAATGCCTTAATACATGTCATACAATACATTTTATGGTGTTTTTGCTACTTTTTCAGAAGCTTGGAAGCTCCAGTATACAGTATTCTTCTAAAGAAGAAAAACAGTCATGCAGGTTTATAATCAGGGATGGGCAGTATTTATGATACATGTATTTCAAATATGTATGTTAAATACAAAATAGTGTTTTGTAATTTGTATTTGATAGGGTGTCAGGGTTGTGGGGTTGGGAAAAGGTGCGAGGACTCAATTGCAGGGAAAAAATGGGTATTTATTAGTAATAAAAATAAAATAAACAGCAAAATAAACTACCCCGAGGGGGAAAAACTTAACAAAACATACAAAGACTTCTCAGGGCAGGCTGGCAGGAATCAGGACAGGACAAGGCTACACATGGCATGACAGGACAAGGAGAATTGAATAAATTCAAAACCAGTTTTCTGCCAACGACCCTGCATCAGTATGGAAAGGCCTGAAAGACATCACAAATTATAAAACGCCATCCCCCAGTATCGACTGCAACAAACATCTTGCAAACGAGCTGAATATCTTCTATTGTAGATTTGACACCTCTGACCAGACACCTCACACCCACCCGGATCATCTCCCTACACAGCCATCAACACCTCCAGCCATCTTCCTCTCACCCCCTGCACTTCAGATCAGTGAGGATAATGGGCATCAGATCCTCAGTAAACAGCCATCAACACCTCCAGCCATCTCCTTCTCCACCCCGGCACTTCAGATCAGTGAAGATAATGTGCGTCAGATCTTCAGTAAACAGAGGAGAAGAAAAGCACCAGGTCCAGATGGTGTTTCACCAGCCTGTCTGAAAACTTGTGCGGACCAACTGGCTCCCATTTTCACACAGATCTTCAACAGATCACTGGAACAGCGCAAAGTTCCATCCTGCTTCAAATGCTCCACCATCATCCCAATACCAAAGAAACCAAAGATCACAGGACTCAATGACTACAGACCTGTTGCCTTAACATCTGTGGCCATGAAGTCATTCGAAAGACTGGTGCTAGCTTATCTGAAGGACATCACTGGACCTTTGCTGGACCCCCTGCAGTTTGCCTATAGAGCAAACCGGTCTGTGGATGATGCAGTCAACATGGGACTGCATTATATCCTAGAACATCTGGACAAACCAGGGAACTACGCAAGGATACTGTTTGTGGACTTCAGTTCTGCCTTTAACACCATCGTCCCATCACTGCTCGAGAACAAACTGACCCAGCTGTCTGTCCCTAGCTCTGTCTGTCAATGGATCACCAGCTTTCTGACAGATAGACAACAGCTAGTCAGAATGGGCAAAATTACATCCGACAGCCGCACCATCAGCACTGGTGCCCCCCAGGGATGTGTTCTCTCCCCACTGCTCTTCTCCCTGTACACAAACGACTGCACTGCAAAAGACCCCTCCATTAAGCTCTTGAAGTTTGCGGATGACACTACTGTTATCGGCCTCATCCGGAACGGTGACGAGTCTGCATACAGACAGGAGGTGGAGCGGCTGGCTTTATGGTGCAGATACAACAACCTGGAGCTGAACACGCTCAAAACAGTGGAGATGATAGTGGACTTTAGGAGAAACCCCCCTGCACTCCCCCCACTCACCATCATGAACAGCACTGTGGCTGCAGTAGAGTCATTCAGGTTCCTGGGCACCACCATCTCTCAGGATCTGAAGTGGGACATTCACATAGACTCCATTGTAAAGAAAGCCCAGCAGAGACTGTACTTCCTTCGTCAGCTGAGAAAGTTCAACCTGCCACAGGAGCTGCTCGTACAGTTCTACTCAGCTGTCATCCAATCCATCCTCTGCACTTCAATCACCGTCTGGTTCAGCTCAGCTGCCAAAACCGACCTCCGTAGACTACAGCGAATAGTCCGGACTGCTGAACGAATCACTGGCACTACCCTTCCCACACTTCAAGAACTGTACTCTTCCAGAGTGAGTAAAAGGGCTCGTAAAATCACTCTGGACGACTCACACCCAGCACACTACCTGTTCGAACTGTTACCGTCTGGTCGGCGCTACAGAGCACCAAGCACAAAAACAGCCAGACACAGGAAAAGTTTCTTTCCTCAGGCCATCTACCTCATGAACAGTTAAATATTCCCCTACTGTGCAATAAACGTGCAATACTTTCTCATACGCACTTGTACACAGCACCTTATAACCAGTATATTTACAACATATCTGTACATACATTCAACATCCAGATCTTTTTGACTAACTGCATCTCTGTTTAATGTTTATTGCCTTTTCTTTTCTTGTATTTAATTTTGTGTTGTCACTCGTCACTTTATGTACACTGAAAGCTTCTGTTGCCAAAACAAATTCCTTGTGTGTGTGAAGCACACTTGGCAATAAAACTGATTCTGATTCTGATTCTGATTGATGACGAACTGGCACAGGACAGCAGACATGAGGAGATTTTAAGCAGAAGTAAATTAACACAAACAGGTGAACATGATAAACTAATAATAGGTTAAGGAGGGTAGGGCTAGACAATAGACAGGAGAGCACATGACACAACGAAACAAACCATGTGCTCACATAAAACTAGAACACGCAGCCAATGAGAGAACTCATTAACTGCGTGTTCATGACAACACAAGCACGCGGTGCATGCAAACACGCACCACGTGCTAAACACAACACCAACAGAAGACTAAACACGACACAAGCACACGATAGATGAAAACATCTTACCGTGAGCTCACACATAAGCAACGCGCATGTTTCATCTCAGCGCCAACCAAAACCAAAACCAACCAGACTAAGACGCTGAGAATGAAACAGCGCGATGCCGACAGAACAAAAACACAAACACGAGTACGAGAGCGCGCACGTCACAAGCACATGCGGACCACGCGCATCCACATCAAACGGGAGCGCGCACGGTCCGCACGCACTCATGACGGCACGCACACAATGACAGAACACAAGTGCCCGACCCGAGAAAACTCGAGCCGAGCACAACAGGGCATGACAAGACAGAGCTAGTGTCAGGACTCTGCCACCAAAACAAGAATTTACAAGACCGGAGTGGCAGAATCCTGACATAGGGTTTATGAAAATGGCTTAATATTATATCAAAATACTTTAATGTCTTGCCTTTTGATATTTTTTAAATATTGTGAAATACTTACGAAGAAGTCTACATTTGTGCTTTCTCAGTTATTTGCCAAGGCTTGAGATAAGACTAGAAAATTGGGTAACACTTTATAATAACTACACACTATAAATAATTTACTAAGCATCAGCATCTAGTGAACTCATTATATGTAAAGCATTAACTTTACATTAATAAGCGTTTAATTAATAACTGCAGCTACAAATGCTGTATTCTTGACTTACAACCATATTTATAATGTACTTAATAATTGTACTTTCATACTTTGTAAATGATTTATTTTTCATGACTAAATTAAGGATTGCATTTGTATTTAAGAGTAGTTGGTGGTTTTTAAGATCATTCAGAATAAGTTAGTAAATGACTAATCAACTATTGAAATCAACGTTTATATATTGTTTTATTCAGGCATGTAGAAATGGTTACTCTGTATGTTAATAAATGCTTTATTAACTCAACTTCATGCAGTTTTGTGACCTAATCTAAAGTGAGGACTATTTATGCTTTATAAATCCCTTATACATGACAATTACAGCCTTGGTATCAAATAAACAATGATCTTTGCAATCTTATTTAAAAAGAAAAATTACTGTAAAGTTTAAACATTGCTGAATAACAGGAGTGTCAAAACACAACATAAAATTGGATAAAACAACAACAATTTAATAATTTAACAATATAATAGGATGAAATGTTTAAACTGTACAGTAATTTTATTTTACATAAGGTTGCAAAGATTTGTTTTTCATCTGATATACTTTGATTTGTGTATCTTCAAACGAATAGAAATGAGTAAAGTCGTTTATGTTCTTTTTTCCTGTTTAGAATTCAACTGAGCCTTTAATAGTCATTTATAAGGGATGTATAAAGATAAATAGTCCTCACTATATTAGGTCACAAAACTGCATGAAGTTGAGTTAATAAAGCATTTATTAACATACATATTGTAGTAACAATTACTATATGCTTGAATAATACGATACATAAACGTTGATTTTAATAGTTTATTAATCATTTACGAACTCATTCTGAATTATCTTAAAAAAAACAACCATGCTTAAATAAATGGTTTGTTAATAATGCAATACTTAATTTAGTAATGAAAAATAAATCATTTACAAAGTATGAAAGTACAGTTATTAAGCACATTATAAATGCGTTTATAAATCAAGAATACAGCATTTGTATCTGCAGTTATAAACTGCTTACTAACGCTTATTAATGTAGAGTTAATGCTTAACAGATACTGAATTCACTATTTCCTAATGCTTAATAAAAGGTTTATAGCGTGTAGTTATTATGTTATAGCGTGTATATTAAGTGTTACCGAAATGGTAATTACATAGTAGTAAGATTTATATTTACAAATATAATTGTTTCTTTGTATATTGCATGCACAATATTTGGTTATTTATAGTTGTATACGTAAATATACACAGTACACATGTAATTAAAAACTTTTATCTTGTGTGCAATTACATTGCTGTTACATTGTAGTTCAAGATAATATTTATAAACATAAATTTTAAATATCTTTGCATATTTAAAGTACAATATGTGTGTACTTATATGTAAAGATACACAGTACATATGTAATTACAAATTTTTCATTTTGGATGTATTGACACTGTAACTACATGACAGATGTCATATGTAATTACAAACTTGTATCTTGTGTGCAATTACTGTTGTTGCAATGTAACTACTAGGTCATTACATTGTAACTATATTGTAGGTAAATCCAAGATAATATTTATAAATTTAAATGTTTCTTTGCATATTGCATGTACATTATTTGGTTATTATTTATAATTTTATACATACATATACACAGTACACATGTAATTTATACATACATATACACAGTACACATGTAATTACAAAGTAATTTAATTTGTCATTGTTATAACATTGTAATTACATCCAAGATAATTTGTATACATTTTTACGTTTCTTTGTCTATTTCACATACATTATTTGTGTATTTATGCATAAATATATACACAGTACATATGTAATTACAATCTTTTATTTTGGATATAATTACATTATAAGTACCATGTAACATTTTTTTCATTGTTATAACATTGTAATTACATCTTAGATGTAATACATAATTACAAACTTTTATCTTGTGTGTAGTAACTGTGTCATTACATTGTAATTACATTGTAGTTATGTCCAACATAATATTTATAAATGTAAACGTTTCTTTGTATATTGCAACCACAGTATTTGGCTATTTATAGTTGTATACGTAAATATACACAGTACACATGTAATTACAAACTTAATTACTATGTCATTACATTGTAATTACATTGCTATTGCATTGTATTTACATTCAAGATAATATTTGTAAACTTAAATGTTTCTTTGTTTATTTCATGTACAGTATTTGTGTATTTATACGTAAATATACGCAGTACATGTGTAATTACAAACTTTTATTTTGGATGTAATTACTATGTCATTATATTGTAATTACTTTGTTATAACATTATAATTACATCTATGATAGTATTGTAAATGTCTTTTTGTATATTTCATGTACAGTACAGCATGTTTTATATTGTGTATTGAAGAGAACAATTGCAAAAATATATAGAAACAACAAACTGGAGATTGTAGTAGTTTTCATAAATCGTGATTTTACATTGAGTATTGAAAATTTCAATTGCAAAAGTTTTGAAATATAAGACTTTTAAGAGATGGTGATAATTTTTACAATCAAAAGATATAGTACTGTATAATATTCCAACTCATTATCTGCATTGAATGATTTTTACAGTGATTAAAGGGATCATCTTCAAGACAATACTTTCTGTATAAAGTTTGTACAAAATCTATACTAAAATCAAAGAGAAACACAAGTTACATGTTTTATGTTCAGTAGAAGTGAATGAGTTGACAGAGAAGCTGACTTAAACTTGCTCAGAGAAACACTGTTGCTGTCAAACATTGTTTACTTCACTAAGTCAGTTTAATGGAGAAGGGATTGATCCACTAGGCCTAGGTTTGCGAAGTAATTTCATACTCCCTTGTAAAAGTATTTTTTAGTATTAATAAAATACAAAAATGCAGTATTTTATTTTCATACATTTATGGCTGCTGTATTTTGTAGTTTATTTTGATAAACTTAAAATTAAGGTATTTGGTATTTTATTTTAAAATACATTTCAATGTATTTTTGCCCATCTCTGTTTGTAATGGCTGTGTACTTTTGGCTTAGTCTTTATTGTTCATTTTATACCACAATATTACTCGTTTTACACCACTGTACAATAAATAAAAAGAGCAGGAGCTACTCGTCGTTTTGCACACAGGCAGTGAATTTCCCCAGCCATGACGTTTAATGAAAAGCATTGTACGATTCGGACAATAGAGTTAATGATTCTCCAGCCATGCCAATGAGCCATAAAGAACGCTGTCACAGAAAATAACAGCAATGCCGGTGGACTGCAGTTCATCATAAAATGCAGCAGCAGAGAGATTTACAGATGGAGCCTCAGAAGTTTAATGAAGAAGTAAAGACAAGCGCTGTGGCAGCACTTAGCTCTCAGGCCCACCACTGCGTTAAAGCGTATGAGCACAGACTGCTGTTCACACACTACAGATAAGAGATGAGTCTCAGGACTGTAATGAAGGACAGAGGTGAGTTCTAGCAAAATGCCTCCAGCTTCACATGCCTGTGAAATTATCACTTCACACATAGAGGAAAGGGTTTAAAATTGAAATAGTGGGACACATCGGAAGAGCGGTAGCAATCTGGCAACAGTTTAAATCAGAGATGCACTTAAATGGAAATTCTTGGATGAAAACGAAAAGGAAATTCAAGAGTACACCAAGCTGGAAATCAAATGACTGATTTGTTGTTTTTTTCCAAGATTCATTGCTTAAATTATCTTATTGGTCTCTTCTGTTCAGGAAAACAAATACAAAACAATTTTTGATTGTCATACAGATTCATGACATGTCTTTAGTCGTCCATGTTGGAAAGCAGAACTTAAACAAAGCCACTGAAGTGAACAAAACTTGCATATTTTGCTTCTTGCTCCTGCTGAAAATGTTTTTCTGTACTAATCAGACCAGAAAACATATAGTTCTCTATATGATTCAGTACATTTTTCCATGGTTTAAACAGCATAAACAAGCAGAACAACATATTCAACATGTTCATGATCTTCATTATGACCAAATCACGATGTAAGTGAAAACCCTCTATAGTCACTGATTTAATGTTCATTAAACTGACTGCTTATTGCACGAGTCACATGCAGAAAAGTGAAGAAAGAAAAAATATAAGGTGGATAAATATAGCCAATTTTTTAACAAAAACTAAGAAGGTGTAATTAAACACAAACACAGTCCACAAACACCTCAATGAAGATAATTCTGGACAATGAAATAAACTGAGGGCATGAAAAATAAAATAAACTGAAGAAGAAGCACGTGCGCAAAACAACCAGTAACCATGGTAACAACTAACACAGGGAACTGAAATAAACAGGCCAACATAAAATTAAAAAGTAATTTATTTCTGTGATGGAAAAGTTACATTTTTGGCATCATTGCAATCTTTAGCAGCTAGCTCTCTGCAACTCTCACGTGGTTGCCCACTGAAGCAAAGCAGGGATGCGCCCGGTCAGTACCGGGATGAGAGACCACATGGGAATGCTACAGTAGGTTACTGCCGGAGGTGCTGTTAGTGAGGCCTGCAGGGGGCACTCAACCTGCTGTCTGTGTGGGTCCTAAGGCCCCAGTATAGTGAAGGGACCTCTATACTGCTCAGTGAGTGCCGTCTTTCGGATGGGATGTTAAACCAAGGTCATTGACTCTCTGTGGTCGTTAAAAAACTCAGGATGTCCTTCGAAAAGGAGTAGGGGTTTAACCCTGGCATCCTGGCCAAAATTTGCCCACTGGCTTCTGTCAATCATGGCCTCCTAACCATCCCCATATCATAATTGCTCTCTATAAGCGTTCTCTTCTGTATAATATTTTGTGGTAATAATATATATTTTTTAGGATTATTTGAAGACTAGAACATTAGCAAAATAAATATTTTAAACAACTTATATAAATGTTTTTACTGGTCAACTTAATGTATTCTTAGTGAATAAAGTTAATTGTTTGGAAAAGGAGCAGAAGGTAGACTTTCCTGATAAATCATCTGTTGAACTGCATCCCAATTATCACAAATAGTGTAGAAGACCTATTAGAACTGGCATAGTCAAGTTTGGTGAAGGAAAAATTACGGTTTGGGGTTACATTGAGTATGGGGGTATTCGAGAGATCTGCAGAGTGGATGGCAACATCAACAACCTGAGGAATCAAGACATTTGTTCTGCCCATTACATTACAAACCACAGGAGAGGGCAAATTCTTCAGCAGGATAGCACTCCTTCTCATACTTCAACCTCCACATCAAAGTTCCCGAAAGCAAAGAAGGTCAAAGTGCTCCAGGATTGGCCAGCCTAGTCACCAGACATGAACATTATTGAGCATGCCTGGGGTAAGGTGTAGGAAGAGGCATTGAAGATGAATCCAAAGAATCTTGATAAAGTTTTGGAGTCCTGCAAGAATGCTTTCTTTGCCATTCCAGATGACTTTATTAATACATTTATTTAAGTCATTGCACAGTTGTACAGTATGAATGCAGTCCTCCAAGCTCATGGGAGTCATACACAATATAAAATAAATTTCCACTGCAGTATGACTTTATATTCTATACTGTACAATATTTCTGTTAAGTGACAAGACTTTTGTCTAATCAAAGTCAGACCTTACTGTCCTAATTAAATAATTAAAAATCAAGGCATGATCATATTTTATTTTGGTAAAATAAGCGTAAACTAGAGGCCGTTGCCATTCATATAAGCCTAAAACTAGCTATAGGACTAGGCGATAAGACTTTTTTCAGGTAGTATAAACTTGAATGTAAGAAAGTCAAATAAAAATCCATACTCTCTATTACCTGCTGTACAAAACAACACAAATTATGTTCTGAATTAATTATCCATGCAGATAAAACATAGGATTGCACATGGCAACACAAAAAATTTATTAATTATATTTCCTAAATGAACCAGAGCATTCAATCATTTCTTCAAACATGGCTTCTCTGTGTACATTTCCTGTGTAATACAGCTCATTTAAATAAAGTTACAAAACACTGATTGAAATGGAACATTTCCGAAAATCCCAAAAGTTTCTAGATGTGCAATATTGGAAGGATCCAAGCACCACCCAGTGATGCTACAGAAAAACAATGATTAGACTACAAAATGGTTCCTGTCAACTATTCTACAACAATTCAATTCAACACTGACATTGTGATTCACTTGTGCATCCTCTCATCGTCTCTCTATTATGCTCATAATATTGCTGCTGCGAACACTGTCATTTATTCAGAAGCAGATAAAACCATAGGATGCAAATATAAAATGACAACAGACAAATGAATTGTAAAGCCACTCTTGTGTTACACAACACCATAAGTTACGCAAGGCAGAAAGGAAGGAATATTTGAAAAGCAATTCCATAACATAAGGCAGCTCTGGACAATGAGCCAGTCTCATTAGCACACAGCCTGCTCAAGGATAACATTATGGCAACATGCAGAAATCTGAATTCCAGACTTGCCGCCTCATAAATATTCATTCACACTGTGGAGAAAAGTAATGGAGGAAAGAATGAATTCGCTTATTTTTATTTATTTATTTTTTTACAATACCGTCCCAAGTGTTAGGCACTTAGATTCCATAACAGGCCAGTAAACAGCCCAATGTATATGACAAATGCACACAGCAGTGTATAAGCGCAGAGCCCTGCAAAGTAACTCAATCAGCAGCAGCACTATTCCAATGAGCCCTGAATTAGATTACCAGAGACCACTGTGGTAATGTACCACAGACCCCAGAAAGCAGTGAACCTCCTTGTATACAACAGATTTCTGTTGAATTTTAAGGTCCATGATGCTCTGGACACCTGAAACCCTGTAACTGTTTTTGTTACTGTTCTAGCTGTGTACTGTACAATAAACTAAACTAAAAGTTAAATAATGTACTGTTATAGGGCTGCAGAATATATAGTTTTAGCATCGATATCGCAATGTGATCATTCACAATAGTCACATCGCGAGTATACAGTACGCAATGTAAAATCTGGATAATAATTGACCATATTGACCATATTGAGCAAGTGTTTTTTGAGGCCCGTGACTGCATGAGGCTTTTAAATACATTCAGACATAAGAAATTGTACTGTTTGTAACTTAACAAATTAATAACAATTTATTTTATTGAGTTGTTTATCAAACAAAGACAACGAAGATTATTTTACATATGATCATTCAATTACTGTTTACCTGAATACAGACCGACTTCTCTGAAAGCAATAAAATGCTGTTTATTTAATTGGTACCTTTTTTCTTTATTGAGTTTATCTGTGCTCGTAGATTGTTTCTTATATTTTATGCATATGCACTTCTCTACAGAATCATCCCAATCACTCCAAAAATATAAATTCTTTTCAAATAGTTATTCAATAAATCTAGTGAAATTGTATTTCTATCACAATATATAATCGCAGAATAAAAAATACAGTTTTTACAATATTGTGCAGCCCTATACTGTATGTACTGCACTGCAATTTTCAGACACATTTGTAAAACTGCAACTGCAATGCTTGATAAAATTGTGCAAAAACTGGTAGAAAATTTCACACATAATTTCATATATTTTAAGGATTCTTTAACAAATACCAAAAAAATCAAGCAAACTACATCTTTAAGTAATATAGTCTAAAAATAACAAGCTTTTCTAATCTTTTTTTAGTATTTGCTGTCAGTTACAGTAAGATCAATTTAATGTTGACTTACTGAATAAAACTTAAATTTCCCCATAAAATTCTCATTTATAAACATGGTATACCAACACAATCTTGCGGCAATTCGTAACTTTTTGATTTAGTGGCTATTTCATATGAATTCGTTCAATCTCATTCGTACAATTTGTATGATTTGCTTATCGGTAAAGTCTAGATCGGATATGCGGCCGGCCGGATGTGCAATATGTACATTAATATAGCGCCATTTTTTTATGACACTGTATAACAATAATTTATATTTTACAGTACTGTGACGGTAGGGTTTAGAGTTGAGGTGGGGGGTAGGCGTTAAAAATACCATTAATGGGTAATTTAATAGATAACAAATAATACTCTGTACAACTACTGTTTTCAGGTTACTGTGATAGTTGGGTTTAGGGTTGGGGTGGGGGTAGACGATAATAAAATACAATAAATGTAAAATTTAATAAATAATATAAATAATTCTCAATAACTTCCAGCCACAAACGTATCCGTTCTAGCAACAACCTTGTTTATCCCCCAATGACGGTTGGGTTTAGGGACGGGGTTGGGTGCCACGCCTCCTGTTTAAAATCGTTCATTACCGTATGACTGAACTCATACAAATTTATAAGAATTAGCCACTGAACTGACAAAACGTAACATTTCCTCGTGAGATCAGGCTGGGTATACGCACAAAACAGGGGTGGACACATTCGTCCGTCACTTACCATGCAAAATTTGTGATGAAAATAATGACGGAGAATATGCACAACTGTAATTAAACTCTAAGTAAACACATTTAACTTAAATATGGATTAATTGAACCATTTTAAATCATCATATGTCCCATGATCATTAATACATAAATTAAGATTTATTCTGGTGTACATTTACTTTTAGGAAGGTTTCTATTCAATTTTTATAAATAAAGCCACAGGAATAAGAATTTATTTGTAAAGATAAAATGATTGGGAAAAAAGTGTTTTAATAAATGTAAAATAAATGTTTAAAACACCATTAATAAAAACATTTAATTTTCAAAGAATAACTCATAACTGGTAATAGAGTATTAATTATAAGAAGTCTATGGTGTGTATTAATTTTTTTTCCAGCTTTACTCTATACAGCTCACTGGTAAACACAACTGGTAAAACTATTATCAGAGGATCATCAAGGTATGAATACTGTATCTATTAATTGCACCTTAGAACATGTATCAACCAAATAGAATCAAGCATTCAACAACACATCCATGACATAAATAGACATATTTGATTAGAGTTAATAAATGAACTATATATATTTTTATGGGACCAGAGCACAGTGGCAGAGAAGATTCTAGATCAATACTGAATTTTAATTTAATTATTGTCTCTACCAATCCAGTACAAATTACATTTTCTATTAAATGTGCTCAACTCAACTGAAGCTACAAAATGAGCATTCGCTAAATTTGACATTTTGCTGGATTTTATGTATCAGAGATCAGGGAACATTTCACAATAAGGCTCCATTAGTTAATGTTAGTTAATGTATTTACTAACATAAAAAAAACAATGATCAATACTGTTATTACAGTATTTATTAATCTCCGCTAACATTAATGAAAATAAAGTTGTCCATTGTTAGTACTTGTTCACTCTGCGCAATAAACTAATGTTAACAAGTACATAATTCAATCATTCATTCACTCATTATCCTTTGGGTTAGTCCCTTATTTATTAGGGCTCACCACAGTGGAATGAACCGCCAACTTATCCAGCAAATGTTTTATGCAGTGGATGCCCTTCCAGTACTAGGAAACAAGTACATTCAATTTTCAATAATACATTCTTTCCACGGACTATCAGGCTTCTTCCCACAGACTATCAGGTTCATAAACACTTGACACACCTCACACAAACTCTTTCCATACCCCTCACTTCATACCATCAAGATGTAGCATGCACTGCACTTTAACCAAATCCTAACTTAAAACAATATTGACTATATATTTGGACAATATATAATATAATATTGACAATAATGTCCACCAACTGTCAAACTATGTGTACACCTTTTTGACTGTGTATTTGTCTATCTGTGTGTAATGTGTTTCTTTACGTATTTATTCTTTCACATATTTATTGTCTTTTACGTATTTATTGTCAACATTGCTATTAGTACATTGTTTTGTTTTTGCAGTATGTTGATGTATTTTGCACTGTCTGGAGCCAGCAGCTAAGCTTTTCACTCATCATAGTACACTTGCTGCTGATGATGTCACAATAAAAGTGATTTGATTTGATGTTAGTAAACTATGATTAATAAATTCTGTAGGTATTGTTTGTTCATATTATAAAATTCATACTAACACTAAATAATGACACCTTACTGTAAAGTGTGACCCACTGAATTAAACATCAATTTATTGTAGTAGCGCATACTACTATCTTTGTTTTACCTACAATTTTCAGTATGAATGTAATTTTAACGTGAACATTACAGTTGAATCAAACATTACAGTAATATATATTTTAAGCCAGGAAATATATACTGTATTGATAACCCATTCACTCTTCATATTAGTACATTTAAAAATATTGATATTTTAATAATAAAAAACTTCAGAGTTGCAATATACCAAGCTCGTAAGGCATGCCATATGATGCTCCCCGAAATAACCCTCATATGCCATAAATGGTTACCAGGGAAACTAGGTAACCGGGGTGACATTGTGCAGCCACAAGCGAAGGAGCGCAAGTGAGACTGACTGAACACAGGAGCTGTGTAATGCATGTCTATAATATAACAATAGCCAACCCCCTCCCTCACCTCAGGTCAGCATCAAATGAAAGGGCAGGGAAGTTCTGTACCATCTGCGGCTAAGAAAACTACTTTCAGGAAATGTCCTTCACCTCTATTTGGGACCTCAGATGTTTCTGAGAGACTGTACATATTGACCAGGCTTAAAAAAGAAAAGGCACAGACATCAACTTCTCTTTTAATAGGCAAACACACAAGAGTAAAGCAGTTTGCAGGATAGAATGGAACAAAACATGTTTGTTGTTTTAAAATGATTGATTGATTGTTTGATTGACAAACAATATGCGCACAAAAACAATATATTTAATTTTATTGGAAACTATGAAATACACACTACAGTTTAAGTCTGGGGTCAATCATTCATTCATTTTCTTGTCGGCTTAGTCCCTTTATTAATCCAAGGTCGCCACAGCGGTATGAACCGCCAACTTATCCAGCATGATTTTACACAGCAGATGCCCTTCCAGCCGCAACCCATCTCTGGGAAACATCCACACACTCATTCACACTCATACACTACGGACAATTTAGCTTACCCAATTTACCTGTACCGCATGTCTTTGGACTGTGGGGGAAACCGAAGCACCCGGAGGAAACCCACGAGAATGCAGGGAGAACATGCAAACTCCACACAGGGAGCCGAGGTTTGAACCTGCGACCCAGCGACGTTCTTGCTGTGAGGCGACAGCACTACCTCATATTCAATCATATTCTTTTTAAAGTATATTAACTTTGGTATTTTGATACTGGAAAAATATGTCCTCATTAATTATTCATATAATGACTCTTAAAAATCAATTTATATAAAAACACTTAAAAATAAAACTAGAGAAAACGTTGTTTGTAAAACCTAAAAAAAATATTCTTTTAAAATAACTACATAGAATTGTTTCACAAAATATGAAGCAGCACACTTTTTTAAACAAAAATAATGATAATAATTAAATAAAAAAATATTTAATAAAAATAATTATATACAATGTACATAAAAAAATGAAGGAAGATGAGACTCTGCACCCCTTAAAAAAGATATACAACATACATTGAGTTTTTAAATAATAAATAATAATAATTTTTTTTTTAAATTATAATAATTTTCTTTATATAAATATTTGTTATTGGCCACACAATTTAAGTTTAATTTTTAGTTTTATCTTAATAAATATTTAGCAGTTTAATAGTCACCTAAGTAATATTTAATAGGTTTATACTTTGCATCTCAATGTCGGGACAGATATACAGACTGCTGCTAGATGGCGCCACTAACTCAGTTAGTTTTTTTCAGTCCACAGAATAGAACTTTCCCTGTAATTTAGTCGATTCTTTATTCCAATGTGATAAATAAACTACTAGTCAGTCAATAATTCGAACTGTAAAAACATTAAGTTCAGTTGAATTGAGTAGCCTAACATACTTTAACATTCCACCCTGAAAAAAATAATCATGCATCGTGAGTGAGTTTATCACTTTCCCTTTCCTTCGACTTAGTCCCTTTTTTAATAGTTTTAATTAAATATAAAATATATTTTTATAAGTTTGTAATATCATCTTAACCTATGACACTTTAAGGTATTACATTTGAGGTGCTAGGCTGTAGCACTGAATTAATGAAAACATAAGGACAGATGACTTACAGAATAAGAACTAATGTGCGTCCTGCAGCTGTATTTATAATGTACATAGAAAGCACGTGGTCGTGACATGCAAAGTGATTTCATAATTTTGCATATTGTCAGCGTTTTCGTCAAATTATAGGACTACACAATATCATTATGTTACATACACAGCTGTCTAGGTAGGTATACAATTACATCCCTGAAAGACGTCCGGAGTCATCTGCTTTGATGACGATGGAGAATCCCCCCCCCCCTCCCCCCCATATTACAGGGATCACCCCATTGAGCGTAAAAAAATACTGAAATCTCTATACTGGAGGAATCACATCCCTGATAAGTATGAACAAAAATGAATATTAAAATATTCGTAATATTAAAATAAATATTATTAACAAATATATAATATAAATAAATAATACAAATATTATTTATAACAAATAATATTAAAATAAATAAATAAAAAGTATTAAAATTTAAATGGATAATAGATAGATATAAGATAGATAGATAGATAGATAGATAGATAATAAAAAGATTAATTGTATAAAATTGTAATAGGATTTCACAATACAGCTGTTTTTACTGTGTTTTATTTTATATGATTATTACTTAAGCTTTTTTTTACAGTATTCAATAAATGACTATTCCATTGAACTTTCGCATTTAAAATGTATACAAATCATGAATTTATTCATTAATTTTCCTTCAGCTTAGTCCCTTATTATCCAGCATATGCCATTCCAGCAGAAATGCCAAGTGGTCCAGCCGGGACTCGAACCAGCGACCTTCATGCTGTCAGACGACAGTGCTTACCACTGAGCCACCATGCCACCCATTAATAATAATAATAATAATAATAATAATAATAATAATAATAATAATA
>CAIGQZ010032545.1:15015565-15037930 GCA_903798205.1 Danio tinwini | reverse complement strand
TAAAATAAAATAAAATAAAATAAAATAAAATAAAATAAAATAAAATAGATATATCAAACCAGAACCTTAATATTTCAATGCAGATTTTGGTTGTTTATCTGGTACTGATGATTTCTACAACACATTTTTATTTGTTTTATATTACGCAATAATATTATGTACTGTCATCATGGCTAAGGTCAAATAAATAAATAAGTTATTAGAAATGAGTATTATTATAAACTATTATATTTAGAAATGTGTTGAAAAAATCTTCTCTCCGTTAAACAGAAATTGGGGGCAAAAAACAGAGGGCTAATAAATCAGGGGGGCTAATAATTCTGACTTCAACTGTATATAAATATATAAGCAGATTTTGGTTATATACTGTACATATATCATGTACTGAAGATTTTTACAACACATTTTCATCTGTATTATTCTTCACATTTACACTAATAAAAGACGCATCAGGAAAAAGTATAGAACACACCATCTGCCAGCCTATATGTGTGATCATCAGTGATCTGTAGAGTGGCTGATATCTCCAAAGATGCATCTTATTTGCGTTCCCCAGGGATAAAGCGTTGAACACTGACAACATCCTCTGTTTCAGACTTGTCCCATTCACCCGAAAATACGCAGAGCAGCAAGCCGGCAGCACCAGGATGATGAGCGAATGACAGAGCCGTTGCAGGTACAGATAACAGAAGTGCACTGACAGTGGATGCGGCTGTTTTCAGTTCTGATCTACTGCTTTGCTCTCTTGCTCTGACAGGTTGAGACAGAAGGAGAGAAGCGTCCTCTCTTCTATTAAACTTATTTGTTCGGTGGGATGTCAGCCATTGCAGTTGAGAGACTTAATGAGAAGCGAGGTAGAGAGAGGAGTCTTTCATTCTGCAAGTGTTCCCAAAAGACAAACGGCACAAAAACGTGCGCTGAATAGGTCATGGTTACAGTGTTTATGAGCGAAGTGAAGTCGCTTCATCCTGGCTGTGACAAAGAGGGATTTTTGTTGCAATTTTTTTTACCAATTTTTATTGGCATGGAAATATTTCTGGATTTCTGCAGTCAAAATTTTTGTATACTTTAACCCATTTTATGAAGTTATCTCCAATTCCAAATCTTTCTAAAACATTGAAATGATAGGGCCATAAACTCTATCAAACACCTTTTCGTCATCTGATGATAACAGTGCTGTATCTGATATAACTTTGTTACTATTGTAACCCACCAGTCCTACTGCACCCAAGCTGCTCTGAGCTGGAATCGAACCAGCGATTCTTTGTATGGGAGTCAATTGCTTTAACAAGAAGGCTAAAGACCATGGTCCATTTTGGTCTTTTTTGATAATAATTGGCAATGATTTCTGTAGCCGGTTTGCTAAAAGTTTACATATTATCTTAAGGTCGGAGTTAAACAAGCTTATAGGTATATCATGTTTTCACATTTATTAGAAGGTTTACAAGGCTTTACATTTGCAAATTTTTGTGATTATATATTAATAATAATAAGTAGAATAAGTATAAAGTTAATATAGTTATATAGTAACAAATATTGCAGCTGTTGGACAACATAATGTACTTTTGATGCTTTTTTAGGCAAGAATGTGGTTGTTTAGATTGCATCTATGCAGTTTATTTATAAGGACAGTGTCTATTTTTAAAATTATTTATAATTTCGGAGATACATTGCATCGGCATCCATCAGCCTGTAATGAGCAGAGCAAAGACGGTTGACATTGTCCATCCACAAGATGGTTACTGAGATATCCCGATTACAACAGAAATACTGGGAAATGTCTCTAGACTGATGGCATTTCATGCAGTTCTGCCTTATGCTGTGTTCACACAAGAAGCGGAATGCGCAAATAAACCGTGCTATTCGCACATAAATCGTGCTATTCTCGCTTCATTCGTGCGTCAAAATTCACTTAATTCACGCGTCAAATCCGCTTCATTTGCGTGTCAAACTCACTTCACAACAGACGCGGATTTGCGTCATGGGCAGGGCTTCTGTCTGCCCAGTGACTCTAGCTTCGAAGCTAAATGACTAACATGGATTTTACTGAGAGAAAAGCTGTGTTTATGTGCTTTATGAAGGCTGAAAAACAGCGGCGATTCGTTTGGAGCCATGTCTGAGTCTACTAGATCCTTTCAGAGGTGCACCCAGCTCTGTGAGCTCATAAACTCCTCCAGAAACTTAACCTGGATGATGGAAGCATTCAGCTGTACTTCTGACTGAGCCGAGCCCAGATTGATGAACTGTTGTTAGTGTGGGCAGGAGGATTTTCCCCCGGGACACCAACAACAGGCACTACATCATAATCATGCCCCAACAAGAGCAAACTCCTGATTGGTTAACACAGCGCAAATGTCCGCTGAAGTAAAATATTTCGAACTTGAGCAATTTATGTGAAACGCGTGCCAAACGCGCAAAATACTTTGCGCGTTTTGCACCACAGGATGTCTATTTGCGTCTTTGCATTGACTTAACATGTAAATCACTTGCGCTTGATGCTTCTTTCGCGTCTGGTGTGAATGCAGCATTAGAATCTTAAAATGTGAGCAAAAAAAACAGTTTTGTCATCACTTTAGACATTACGCTAGAGAATCGTTCAAAATACTAGCTCTAAAGTGACCTTGGTGAAGTAGCAATGGGTTCTGACATCAGCTGCAGATGTGAAGGAATGGTGGAAGAAAGTAGATCCTCATACAAAAGAATTTTGAGACTCTCCATGGTTGATTTTTTTATATATACAGTACACGATTATGCTGTCAAACTGTTGCACAGTATAAATGCAATATCACACTCATAGCAGTGCAATATGGCTGTATATTGTTACTGGTGGGACACTAAGTGCCCATTTACAGCTATATTACACTGCTACTCATGTAATATTGCTCATTTATATTAAGTTAATAAACTGTAATGTTTTTATTCTATAGATTTTTTGGAGATAGAAATTAAGTGTGAAAATTAGAACCACAATAATGGGTTAATAATGGGTTAATAATAATAACAACAATAATAATGTATTCTTATTTCATAGTTATTAGTCTATGACAATGCATACATAAAACTATTATATAAACATTGGTTATGCATCTAATTTATTGTATATTTACATACACATATAAAACAAATTATTGGTATTGTTATAATAATTGTACATTATCTGCTATTGTGCACTGGGAAATGTAAATCAGACATGAGCAGTTAGAGAATGCTTTGATCAGGGAGGGAGAACTGCTGTCTATAATCTATAAAAGATATCAGCCAATGGCTACACCTCACATCAATTCACCATGGCATAATTAAACTATCTAATCCTATTAGAGTCCATAAAAGGAAAGATCTAGTCTATACACAGTACTTCAAAAAAAAAAAACTAAATCTGCTTTAGGCATGTTGAGAAATGAAGCAGATTTGATACCATTTTCACTGCAACAATACAAGCATGTCCCTCAATGCATAAGCTCACCCGACTAAAAACGCACATAAGCTACAGTGCAAATTGATGCCTGGTGTGCAAGAGCATGAATATTTCATGAGCTGTATGAAAATAACACATTTACATTAATAATTAGCAACAGCCTTTAACCTTCTCCGCCGAACAGAGGACTGGATTTTGATTAATGAAGAGGCGTGAGGGGACACAAACACTTATCAATATCAATGTCTCTGAAAAAACATATCTTTGATTTTCAGCTATTTGATTATCTGCCCTTAGACAGACATCAATCTCACGGCTCTGCTATACTCTCCTAGCGAGAAAGGGTCTGAATCTCCAGAGGCCTGGAGGTAATGGAGAGAACAGTCAGTAAACAAAAGCTGGAGTCCATGTTGCTCAGTGCAATGCCAAAGGTTGATGTCTAGTAATGGGAAGAGATAGAGAGAGGTACAGTCTATGAGGAAACGGAGAACCAAAAGTGATTATAAAAGGCTGTTGTCTATCCAGTTCACTCATAAGTTTAGTTCATTTATAAAGCATTTTGGTTGACAAAAGTGCTGTACATAAAAAGAAAATAAGAGCAATATAAGATCCAGAAATAGAAATAACAGACTGCTTGGTATAGCATGGGCAGACAGACTAAATCGACAGACTTGTTAAAAGCTAAGGAAAACAAATGGGCTTTAAAAAGAGATTTGAAAACTGATATAGAGGGAATCATTCACCACTGAAAAGGCTTGGTTCCTTATGCTTTTCAGCCTTGAAATAGTAATTTTCAATAGTTTAAGATCTTAAAGACCAGGAAAGACAAGATCTTTAACGCCTGGAAGAGTTATATAGGGAATATATTTTTCTTTTCTTTTTTTGCCAGATTGTGTAAACATTTAAAGACACTCATTGACTCATAAACACTCGTTTCCTTTACCTTATTCCCTACTTTATCAGGAATTGCAGTGGAATGAACTGGTAAATTTCTCTGGCATATGTTGACATTTTAAGACAAATAAAATAATTTTGAACTCAAATCTAAAATAGAGTGGTAGCCAATGGAGGTACAATCGCAGTAGAGTTGTCATATTGTGACCATTTTTATGGAATTTGGCTGCAGAATTCTGGACCACTTGAAGTCCCAGAGATGTGGAGATGCCATAAAATAAAGAATTGCAGTTACGAAAGTATGGATTACTGTCTCACATGACTGTTCAGTCAAATTTTTTATTTTATTTAGAAAAATAAACGAATTTGGAAGAAACTACTTCATTACATTTTAATTGATTAACAAAAATTTTCATTTTTTATACATTTATTTTATAACCACCTTTTTTTTAAAGTAAATATGTATTATACATTACCAAGTTGGTAACAGTTTACAAGTTTAGTTAATGTATTAACTAATATTAACTACCAATGAGCAATGCATTTGCTAAAGTATTAAAAATACAACAGTTTTTGTAAGCTTATGTAAATTATTGGACTGTTCATATTTGTGACCATTTTTGAGGAATTTGGCTGTATAATTCTGAACCTCTTGAAGTCCCTGAGATTTGGAGGTGCCATAAAATAAAGAAGTGCAATTATGCAAGTATGGATTACTGTCTCACGTAACTGCTCAGTCAATTTTTTTTAAGTTTATTTCAGAAAATAAATGAAGTTGGAAAAAACTTGATAGGCTACGACAGAGGATACATGTTTGTCTAATGTTAGGAGACTATTAATAAGAACACAACGAGTTAAGATAAATTGCCTAAAATAGAATTATTGAAGCTATCAGATGGGCCCAAAATTATAGCCTCAATCTTAGAGTCATTGAGAGTTAAAAAGTTATTCGTCTCATCAAGGCAAAACAATGGAGTAAGTAAAGCAGAAGGGTAATTTTGTTTAATAGCAGATAGATCTGACAAATATCTGCATTATAAACTCACGTTCACAATGCTTGATGCTACTATTGTTCAATAACAAAAACAAACAAACAATTAAAGGCACTATGTCCTTTTTGCTGCTAGAGGGCACATATTCATAACAAACAAAGGCAGTTTGATGACACCGTGACTGAGTGTGGAATCACAGAAGTTGTTGTCTTTTTTACATCCTATTGGACTCCTATAGGAGATCATGTTCATGAAAGAGCTAAAGTACACTTATTATCATGTTAGCATGAAGACAAGTAAGACTGAAAGCCATTAAAGTGAAAGGAGTGTGCTGAAGCAATTGCTGAGACAGAAGCAGCACTGTTTTTCATACTAAATACATTTTAGGGTTCTGTTTTACTGCTGATTTGGTGCACTAATAAAACACACAACATTAAAGCATCTTTGGTGTTTCCTTGTTTTCTAAAAAAAAGCTAACCAGAAATTGAGGATGTGGTGACATCTACGGCATGGCTACACAATGACATGTCTTGTGTCGCTAGTTTATTTCTCTGTGTTTGAACATTCTTCAAAACATTCAGCATTATGTTAATCCATAAGTAAATATTTAACACTGTTCAAGTAGTTTTTAAATGTGTAATAAATTTTGCTGAGTGATACTGACTTGTTAATAAGCCCTTCAAACTGAGTGCAGATGAGCCAATGAGAGTTGCGTGTTGGTTGCACAATAACTCATATATCTTTAGGTTTCAGTACTATAAAAACAACTGAGGATCCAAAGCCCTCATTGGTTTGATGCTGTTTATGCTTCAAAATTGGCAAAAAGATATATATGAGTTTATTGTAACTGAGGTTATCGTAACACAATTACATACAATTCCAGGTATCCTGAGAGCATTTACTACAATCCAACCTTTAAAGCCAAAACAAGACAGAGTAAAATCCAACTGAATATCCAGAAGATCAAAATGGATGTATACATTTGTTCTAAGGAAAGCTGAAGCAAGAATGCTTTTAACTCTGTTGACTTCATATCAGGTAATTTAATTGCAATCATTATCCAGTATCACAGCTTCTGCCTCGGGTAAGGTATAGGCAGCACTAATGGAGGCTACTGTAGCTTGTGCCTATCAGTGCCTCTCCATATTAAATTGGTTAAATGTAAATTAATATAATCTCACCCTGCGGTACATTAACAGTGTAGATCCTAGATTTTTGTTTCTTGCCAATGACATGAGGTTTCTCTCACGGATTGTTATCTGTAAACATTAACTTCCAAATTAATCTTGTAATCCACTGCATTTACTTTCAAATATTTTATATATTGTTTTATATATCAATTGTTGCAAATGTCTGTTTACAGACCCGAATGCTTTATGCTGCGCTTTTTTCAAACATTTCGAAGCTTGGCATCTTGCACTTTTAGAAGCAAACAGGCATTCGGTGTGAATGAGCCCAAATACATTATATTCAGCAAATGAATATAATTAGTTTGCATTTCACATTTTTTATTGATTATAAGTGATACTAAATCAATTTTAGTGGAAGCAATATGAGTAAATACGTATTCATATTTAAGTAGGAACTACAGTAAGTATCATGTATATGCATCCTACACAACGTTACTGTAGCTACTAGAAAAATGTATTCTTATATAAATCTGATTACATAACTTTGATGACTTATTATCGTCAACACAAAGAGGGCGAGTTTTCCTGAATGGTCAATTAAACATTTGCACATAGCCTGCTGAAAATCATGAAGTTAAAGTTTGGTGTGACTTTATCTTCAGTTTCATGAGGACCCTTTAACACTGAAACTACCAGAATTCAATACCCAGTAGAATGGCCATAGCCATCATTCTGACCGTTCATAAGACAAACAGATTTTTTCACACCATATTTACATTCAAAGCCTTTACTGAGAGTTTAGAATTAAGCTTTGAATGTCTGTTGACTATAATTTATGAAGTCATTACATTATCATTATTATTTTTCTTTTTGCACAATAGCCTACAATTGTGTAGAAACCACCCTAAAAGATTCATAGTGCACTTTGTCAGAAAGGTTTTTTTTTACCACAGTGAAAATGTTGTTTTGAAAGACATGTTGGAGGTATGTGGCATGGTGGCTCAGTGGTTAGCACTGTTGCCTCACAGCAAGTGGAGTTTGCAAGTTCTCCCTGTGTTTGCGTGGGATTCCTGGTGCTCCGGTTTCCCCCACTTTCCAAAGACATATGCTTATAAGTGATTTGGATGAACTAAATTAACTGTGGTGTATGAGTGTGTGTGAATGTGAGAGTGTTTTCCCAGTACTGGGTTGCAGCTGAAAGGGCATCTGCAACAGAGGCACGCATATTCAAATGCACGAGAGAAATGTATGGGGTCAATTTGACCATTATGAGCATTTAAGCTAGAAATACTCTTTGTGTTTTGTAATCTCAATAATTGACAACATTAGAATGAAATATGCACCCATTTAGGACATATGAGTTTTATTTTAACACAGTTATTAAATTGCAACATTTAAAAACGTAGATGGTAGGCCTAGTGTTAAAAGTATTGATAGTGCATTCATGTAGTTGTTCAAGCAACAAGATAAAAATACATCTACATTTAAGCACTGTGAGGGGCAACATACAGCTGTGTGTATATCCATAGCAAATACTGTGTTCAAATAATTGTTCAAATTATTAAATGTGTCACGGCACAGTGTGATTTACACTGTTCTTGTCCGGCATGTGACTTTAAATTGTGTCTTAATCAGGTATAGTGTACACTATAAGGCATTGATTTTAAACAAGGCAGATCCTAAACGCAGTGAGTATAGAATGACATGACCGCTTATGCTGGAATAGCACAATCCGCAGTAACTCTGTATGAGATCAGTCGTGAGCAGCTTTTAAAAGCCTGTATTTCTAGATGATCTTCTGAATCTTCAGAGAGGATATGATAGCTCAGCCCTAGTAAATTCCAATGCAACCTTCATCCAAGGAGAGGCAGCCTGTGGTTTTGCTGCTTCCCTGTATATTATATGACAGTTGCTGTTACGCTAACACTTTGCAGAGCATCTGGTATGTATCACATTACCACTACTGCGTATATGACAATGTCTGTCTCACTTTGTCTCATCTCCTCCACTCTAATACCCACATTAATTCAAAACACACATCTACTGTACATACTTTGCAAAAAGGAAAACATTTACTGGCCTCACACAGAGCTTCTTTATTGTTGTTTGTGTTGTTTGTGTCTCTCTTAAATAATTGTGTTTACCACTACACTGTATGTAACATGCAACATTTGTGTTTCATATTAATATAGTTGCCAAGGAAATATTTCTCATATTTATTTAAGGTTTACACACATTCTGTGTTTACACTCTTACACATCTGTTTCTTTTGATATGTGTCTGTCTATTACTAATTGTGTATAATTGTGTATATTGTAAATATGTTTATAATTTTTGTAATTATTTATGTATCTATGGCATCTGAAGGTTGCTCCCGCAGTCTCAATGTATTTGAACATTGACAATAAAGAAAAAAAAAACTCAAATGTAAAATAAATAATTATCAACAACAAAAATAAAATAAGGCTTTTATTTTATAAAGGTCTGCTAACTTTTTGTGCAAACATAAAGTAAAATATTTATTCCTCAAAAAATGACAGTTGGTCAGGATAACAGTCGCTTTTATTTGTAACATTTTCTCCCTCATGTTCGTGTGGGTTTCCTTCAGGTGCTCTGGTTTCCCTCAGAGTCCAAAGACATGCATAAGTGAATTGGGGAAACAAAATTGGCCGTAGTGTATGTGTGTGAATTAGTGTTTATGGGTGTTTTTCCTAGTACTGGGTTGTGGCTGGAAGGGTATCCATATAAAACATATAGTTAGCGGTTCATTCCACTGTGGCAATCCCTGATAAATAAGGGACTAAGCTGAAGGAAAATGAATAAATGAGTTACATTTTATTACTGTTAAAAACTAAGGTTGTCAGAATAAAACAGCTGATTAAAGCTGATCTCAATATTTTATAAGGATTAATGATGCTATAAAATTGTAAATACGGGTAATTGTGCAAAAGTATTGCTTTAATTCATTATTACTGATGAATATTCATAAATTATTATCTTTCATGAATAGGAAAGAGATGATAACCGTTTTCAAGGTATGCCGTGGTTTGGAAAAGTCAAGTTTTTAAAACTGCCAACATTTTTTGCTATACCGTTCCTACAGTGTATATAATATTTTTTTTATGTTTTTTTGTTTTGTTTGTTTTTTTAGGACAACAGTATCTCCAGCAGAAAAGACATCCAAAGATGCCATTTTAAAGAACCCCTATTATGCATTAAAAAAGGTCATATTTTGGTTTTGGGGGTCTCCAACAACAGACTGATATGCATGCAAGGTCAAAAAACACTTTCATTGTCTTATAATATGCATTTATTTTTACCTAATTATCCTAACGACTCCCATATGATTTATTCAGCGATTTATTTGTTCACAAACCCCTCCTTAGCGCGATGCTAATCTGCGCTGATTGGTCCGATGACCCAGTCTGTTGTCAATTGGTCGATTGCGTTCAGCGCGAGACAGAGAGAACCGCCCACTGCGGCTTATCAACAATTTTTAAGCAACCAGAGTGCATGCAGAGTGTTTGGGTGAGCCTAATGCAGGAGTGTATTAAAGCAATGCAGTTTCACACTAGCATATTGGTCTATTCTTAACCATAAGTAATAACAATGACACACATCCAGTATTAATCCACACAGTGGCAAAAGCTGAACTATTTTGAAACCTGACCGCCACATGCATGTAGAAACAGTTGATGGTGGCCATAGCAAGGACAAATTGCAGAGAATTGCGAGCTCACAGATGCATTAAAATATAAAAACAAAGGGCACACATCGCGTTTTCAACATGGCTTTAGATGCTATATGTGTATATAAAGACTTAACCAGATACACTACAAGCCGCATGGAGCAATTATAAGTAACAAAACCCAATTAAGTACATATTGTGCAAACTAGAGAAAACAAAGAGGCAACTACTTTAATTGCACTTAAGTTACTTACACTTGTGAACTAGAGAAAGGAACTGATTTATGAACTGTGTACTGGTAAAGTTCCTGTCCAGCTCTGACAAAGTCCCATACATCAATAGTCTTTTTTAATCCTTCCTTTAACAAATGGCAGACAAATCCCCCGTTGTAAGCATGTCGATTGCTGTAGCACTCGTCAGAAAAACGACAGGAACACAGCACAAGGCTGGGGCTATAATGCTGAGGTATTTTTGCAAAAATAAACGTCTAAATGAGCGGGGCTTAAGTTCTGTATCAACGTCATGCCAACACGACTAAAGATTCTTTACCCCGACGATTCATTTAAACCACTCGTTAAACCAAGTTGATTCTTTTATAGATGAATCAATAGTTTTAAACACGGGCCACTTTCAGATTTAAGCCTTAGCTTCACTTATTAGCTTAACATATTTCACTTCACTAAGAGCTGTGTTACACACTGCATGGAAGGTAATTTTCAAAAACCCATAATAGGGGCTCTTAAAATTGTAAAGAAATCTGTGTTTTTGAAACTAATGAAGACAGCAGATGTCGATGATACCTTTAAACTATTCAGCCTTACATGTTTACTGTTCCAAAACATTATAATTGTTTCTCAACATAAAATATATTGTGTTCAAAAGGGGAAAAAGTTGTCGTTTTTTACTTGGACATTTAAAAAGAATATATTTTAGGGCAGTAATCACAATACAGTGAAACCATGATATTTTTATCCAAGGTTATCATACCGTCAGAATTCTATACCAGCCCGTGCCTACTCATTAACACATTAATCAAGACAGCTATAAAAACAAATCTATTTAAATACTGTTTTGTTCAATTGTCTCTCTCTCTCTAATGGATAGGATTAATGGCTTGTTTCTCTATTTGAACAGTAAATTATGCTCAGACAGGCATCGCATGTCTAAAGATTTTATTTCAAATTTTATTAAAATACTGATTTGTTCAGTAAGGTCAAAAAACACTTTCACCGTCTTATAATATGCATTTATTTTTGTCTCTCTCTCTCTAATGGATAGGATAAATGGCTTGTATCTCCATTTGAACAGTAAATTATGCTCAGACAGGCATTGCATGTCTGAAGATGCAAAAACACAAACAGAACATTGCTGCATTTGCAAGTAAATCATATACAGCAGATTCTCCGGTGGGGCAGAAAAAAATAATAAAGAGAAGCAAAATGATATTAGTGATAGGACAGTTCAAAGGCAAAGTTATGCTCTCATATTTAGCATTGCAAGTGGCTTTGGTTAAAAAAAAGTAAAAAAAGAAGAAGAAAAATGCAAATGTAGTGGCGGTGAAGAATCACAGTGTAATTTGCTTGCCTAAATCAATGAAGGTTTGTACGCAATCAGCCGGTTGCATTAAAACAAGTGATTATCTATAATAGGGTCTTTGATCCCAAAAGCCATCTTTATAAAGCTTATGCGATCACATCCAAAGCAAACACTAATAACTGTACCTCGACTGGGCCATAAATTTTTAAAGGGTGAACTCAGCTTGTACTGAGCCAAATATTTTACAACTATCACTCGGCCAGGTATTGAAGATCTCTGACCTGTGGTATTAACAAGGACCTTATCAACATCAATTACATTCTTCAGCATGCCAGCGGGGAGAGCGAAATACAAAGAGGATGGAGGAATACACTTTAAGACTGATACGAGACGAGCTGGAGCAAGAAGGTTTTAATGTCTTCTATAAATCAGATTACACACTCGGTTAGAAACGGAAAGAAAAAGAGAGGCGCGTATTTGCAATGGCCACAGTTCAGTAATCTGCAGTGCTGAGCACCAGCTTGCTAATGAGAAGAAAACCACAAACAGAATATGCAAGCCAAGCTCTGAAACGAGAGGTTATATTTAGACGGTTAGGAGAGACTGCATTAACAGCCTCACACTCCTCTCGCAATATCTATCTATTCCTCATCTGAGGAGGATTTACTCTAGTGTGCTTATAAGAGATGGTGATCTGTTAATAGACAACCAAAGACACATCTGATCCAAGCTACAGTTCCAGAACAACGATTTAATAAAAATGTCTGAATGGTGTTTTTATGGGATTTTCTACTGTCAATACTAGAACAAATGGATTTTTTTGAAGGGCGTAGTGAAAGTTAAATTGTCCTGCCTGACTGGACAAACAGCCCATAAAGGGAATTAGAAAAAACATCAGCAAGAATAATTAAGATTTTATTATGTTCAGTGTAAATGGCGACTGATAATGAATAATGTATTGGCAGTAACAAGGTCGCATCAGTTGAAGCTCACATAGCCTGTTTTGTTTGAGGCACAGACTTGTGGAGAAATCACAAAACAAACAAAACCAAGTGTTATCAAAAATGTGAAAGCTGAATATTAAGTATAATGAGCAATGCCACACAACCAAGAGTGCTTCTTTGTTGAATTCTTGAATTTCACATTGATTTCATACAACAGTTCAATAAACAAAAATAAAATAAAAATAAAAATAAATGCAATAATAAAATAAATCAGTTATTAGAAATGAGTTATTAAAACTCTATTATGTTTAGAAATGTGTTGAAAAAAATATTCTCTCTGTTAAACAGAAATTGGGAAAAAAAATAAACAGGGGGGTTAATAATTCAGGGGGGCTATATCGGATGATTCAATGATCAATACAATAATTCAGTGATTTTGTTCATTCTTGAATGAATCAGCCATTTGAATGAAACACTTAAATAAATGACTCAAAAACTGGCTCAACAAGACTTTCCAGCTCCTACTGGTGGTTTAGTTTCATGCATCAAAGCATCACTGCATTTTATACAGTATTTCGCAAAATGCTCATCAGCTTCATCTGTGTGATCATGTGATTGTTTCCAAGTATGCAGATGGATGGATTAACCACCTAAGAACCATTTTCTATTTAAATTATAAAAACATTGAAAATACCATTTATAAAATAATTTCATAATATACATGGTATTCATTAAATGTCTGAATATATCAGAATGTCACATAATTTCTGTGCTGTAAAAAATGATTAGTTACTTTACTTAAAAGTAAGTAAACCTTGTGCCTTAAAAGTGTCAAGTTTTAGTTTGCTTAACTCAATTTGCTTAACTTAATTTGCTTAATATTTTTAAAGGAATAATTCACAAAAAATAAAACCCTCTGTTATCAGTTACTCATTCTTTACATGTTACAAACTTTTTTCTTCATAACTTTCTTCTGTCAAGCACAAAAGAAGATATTTTGAAGAAATAACCAACCTGTAACCATTTACTTCCTTAGAAGGAAAAAAAAAACAAATACTATGAAAGTCAATAGTTACAGGTTTTCAGCTTTCTTCAGAATATCTTCTTTAGTGTTCAACATAAAGAAACTCCTAAAAGTTTGAAACCACTTGCGGGTGAGTAAATAGTCAGTATATTTATATTTTTGGGTGAACTATCCATTTAGGGCAACAGGTTTACACACTCTTTTGTAGTAAAGTCAAATACTTGTACAACTACTAACTTTTTCAGTGTCTGTTAAGAAAAACTTCCCTTCATTAAAGGCAAAAATTCCTATAAATTTTAATAAAAAATCACTAATATACTTTAAGTAAAAACATTTTTTATCAGATAAGTGAATGACTGATTTATTTTACAAGCACGACAAGCCCTGTTTTAGTTTTTGCACACTAACCTTCTTGGTGAAGTCCATGGCTTTGAGAATGGCCAGGTTGAGTGTCTCTAAGGAGGCCAGCACCCCTTCATAATCCCCCATGTGGTTGGCAAAGTAGTCTGATAAACAGAAATGAAACAGGACAGAATCAAGCATTTTTTGTAATTTCACAAGCATGGAAGAACAAAAATACGGAAGCAAGTTATACTGGCAAAACAACAACAAAAAAAAAAAAATGCCTGGTACACACATCAGTACAGAAAAGACAAAATCTATAAAAACAAAAAACAATCCTGTAAAACAAGTTAACAGATATTTTTTTACTGATACTCACCGCACAGTTCCTTGGTGTCAACATTACTAACACATCACAGGAAATGGACGGCGTACAGAAATACAGGAAAGAAGAGGCAGGAGAAAAAAGGCATAAGAAACAAGGGAAAACCCATCACAACTCACACATTACATCTGTGTCTTACAACAGCGAGCATACAGGATCTCTCTGTTTCCTCATCTATTTACATGGATCCTCAAGACAATACAAAATAAACCTTTAGAAATTGTGCTTTGTGAACCAGAACCACAGAATCCCTCAGTCATCAGCTTTGAATACAATATAAATCGGCCTGTTTAACACTGATCTGATCCTGATGAATAAAAAGAAGCATATACAGGTTATTTTACAGAGATTTCTGATGTATAGTTTGCTAAGAGATGAAAATTTTGTCATTTATGTATTACAAACTAATTGCTTGTTCAAACTACTCATTTAAAAATGAGCTGAAACAACACAATTCTTGAGATTTTTTGGGAGACCTTAATAGATTTTTTGTTTAATCTGTTTACATTTGTTACATTAACTTAATCGATTTGTGTTGGGACAACATGAATGACATGAATCGTGTGGAACTCGCATTTTTTACAGTGTGTTTACTATGGAAGCAAATGGTTTCCAACATTCTTCAAAACATCTTCTTTTGTAATTTAAGAACAGCCCCAAAAAATAAGTTTATAGTCATTTGAGGCTGAGTAAATGGTGCATGATTTTAGATTTGTGCATGAACTATCCATTTACATAATGAACGTTTTAATCAAACTGTATGTTAAATATGATCTCAAGTGTTATAATTTAATAGTGTTTTTTTGTAATTTGCACTGCTGCTAGTTCTTTTGATATCAATTATCATATTTTTTAGTTTATATATATTAAGTTTTAGCATATAATGTTAGCTCCTCCTGTTGCCCTTTCAGAGATTTATCCCATATTTCTCCATCTCTTTCTACTCCTGCACTTTTCAGCCCTTATGCTTTCCCTGACTTGATAAAATGGAAGTGTCATCAGCAGAGGGAGGCACAAAGAAAATATACAGTACAGAATGACATTTACAGGTGAACGGTGGGCACAGAAAGTGAACATGGCTAACACTCCAGCTTTTTTTCAATGGCACTGAGCTCTTAGTGCTTGTATGTCCATCTCAGAAGAGGACAGAAGAGATGAGTAGACTTGCTGTGTATAATACTATATGATTGTCTGAGTCTTTTCTTCTGTGGTCTATCCAATCTATACTCATTAACACTGTGTTAAATAAGCTATCAGCTATTATATACAGTGCTCAGCATATATCAGTACATCCCTCACAAATCTATATTTTAAATTCATATTTTTAATAGGAAGCTATACAATAGTATATACATTAGTCAGTACTGAAGCCAAATCTGGAGCTTATCTAACAAAATAACCTACAATAACGGTCCAAAAACTAGTACACCCAAATGTATATGTTATAGAAAAATATTAAATACAAATTTTAAAAAGAGGAACAAAAAAAGCAAAAAAAAGAAGCAAAAAAGTTGAAAAATTTAGTTGAAATTTCATAGGTTGTGGATTTTCTTTTTTTTTTTTGCAATATTTTGCTTGAATTTAATTGTATTATCTTTCCATTTCTAAATATATCTATTGTAAACATCTGTTTAATAAATCTGTTTTGTTCAAATGCACCAAAATACATTGCCTATATTCACTGAGAAATTGCTAAAAATATTCATTTTCTAAATGGGGTGTACTCAATTATGTTGAGCAGTGAGCACTAAATAAGCGATATAAGCTATATAGTCACCTTCATCAGTGCCATTACTTCTAACATTTCATTTTGATGGGTGGATTAACTAACAACTATCCTTTGGCTTTCAAAATAAAAAAAATATTAGCATATTGTCATATTTAAAATACTTTTAATATTGAGAAAATGCACTTATTTCACTGTTGCACCCCCAATATTCAATAGACCTTTCATCATATATAACTTTAAAATAACATTCATTCATTCATTTTCTTTTTGGCTTAATCTGTTTATTATTCAGGGGCCACCACAGCGGATTGAACCGCCAAATTATCCAGTATATGTTTAACGCAGCGGATGCCCTTCCATCTGCAACCCATCACTGGGAAACACCCATACATTCACACTCATACACTAAGGACAATTTAGCTTACCCAATTCACCTATACTACATGTCTTTGGACCTGTGGGGGAAACTAGAGCTCCCGGAGAAACCCACGTGAACCCGGGGGAACATGCAAACTCCACACAGAAAAGCCAACTGACCCAGCCGAGGCTCGAACCAGCGACCTTCTTGCTGTGAGGCAACAGCACTACCCACTGTGCCACCACGTCGCCCAAAATAACATTATAAAATATAATATGAAATAGACTTTGTCTGGTACTATAACAAAGTCTCTTTTTCCAATTAATTACTGTGTATTAAAAAATAAAGTCCTTTTAATTGTATCTTGTTACGTTAAGTGTACTACTCTGCTTTCTATAGGTAACCAACAAAACTGCTAAACATGGCATACATTAGCATCTAATGTAAAACAACTAATCTCTAATATAAAACTAACTAGATTTTTCTACTTTATCCAAACAAACACAAGCCAAATCAACATCAAATATAGATCAGGCACTACACATGTATTAACTAACATAATTTAGCCATTACATTGTTTGCCAATAATTTTTGCTAAAGCATTAAACTCACCAAAAATGTTCACTGTCATACTTGCACCTCTTAATTCATTATCAAAGACACATCTGAGATAATTGACAGTAATTAACATGATTAAATACTGGTATTCATTTGAATAATACTGTTATTACTTTTACACAGTCAACATGTCTTTTGCACTTGATTGCATTTTTTTTTCTAATTTAATATCATTTTCCTTAAAGAAACAAGACAAACTAAGAAATATAATGATTTGCAAACAGAAATAACATTAAACTTAATTAACATTGATGGCTTGATATTTGACCAATTATATTTTAAAGTAAACAAGGAGACTAGTGACTATAAAGTCACATAAATAACTAAAAACTAGACTTCCTTCATAGCCGCATGTGGTTAGAATGCTGCTATAGTGATTTGTGTAAACATCAGAGTGACATTCACATAAATGGAGGACAAAAGATGAGTAATGCATGTCTAACTTCAAATCCACTACAAAACTAGATTAAACGATTCTGAAATCTTTTTAGCAAAGCATACACTCACTTAGCGGTATGACGCATGAGTGTGCCCCACGCAAGTTTTTTGCATCTCATTTACATATATATATTATGAACAGCAGCTACGCTAATTATTCTTCTTATTCTCTATTTCCACCTGGGGGTACTTATCCCGAGGCCCTCAGACTATGCAGCAACACTGATGCGATCCAAGACCAGCGACGAGATGATCCCAAGGTTCCTGAGCAGCTGCTGTGGTGGTCATAAAAGAGTGGAGAGCATGAGACTGATTCCTGTGACGCTCCAGGGACAGACGAGTCTTCGCTGAGGTTCAGCATTCTCCAGCCTCCGGCGCCTAGACTGCAGCTCTGCACAAGACGTTTGGCCATAGGAGAAATGGTCATGCCCAACTGAGCCTGGTTTCTCTTGAGGTTTTTAATTTTTCACTTTCGCCAATTGGTGAAGTTTTTTCCTCGCCGCTGTCGCCACTGGCTCGCATGTTTCGGGATCTGCAGAGCTGCACATCGATGGAATTGCTCCTCAGTGTTTGGACTCTCAGTAGTGATTATTTAACCACACTAAACTGAGCTAAACTGAACTAAACTTAAACACTGAAAACTGATCTGACACCGTTTCAATTTACTGTAATCTTCTATGTGAAGCTGCTTTGACACAATCTACATTGTATAAGCGCTATATAAATTGTGAATTGAATTGAATACATACAATAAGTGTAAACGAGAAACATGCACAATAAATTGTTCTGTGCTCATTTTGATGAGTGCTTATGTGAGAGGAATAAAAGATGTCCATGAGTGCAATCTAAACGAGTACAAGGGCACATTCATCTCATAACTTTGGGATAGAGAAAGCACAGACACTTGACAAGGATGAATCTTTCTAGGTTCATGCAGTTTATCAAATGATGTATACTTTAATTTAAGACTGTGTGCATATGCTAACATACACATAAAATACTTTGGACATTATTAAGCTTAGCTTTAGCTTTTCAAAGTCTTATCTAAAAAAAAAATTGGTTTGTGAGGCACTTTTTCAGTCAGCGGTTAGAGACTTGTGATCCAAAGTTGTAATTCAGGTTTGAGTCCAGGTACTGTAAGTGGGGTGAGTGAATAACCATGAAAAACTCTCTTATGCTGGGTTCACACCAAATGAAAAACACTGTGTGACTTGCTCTAGTTTACTCACAGGATGTTTTTTGCCTCAAGATAATTTTCTGCTCAAGTTGAATTATTTTGCTAATTTCACGTTATTTGCACTACACAAAAACAAAATTATTTTTTATTTGCGTGCTTGCATTTACGTTATACAATATGTAACTTACTTGCACGAACACTTAAAGGTTCCATGAAATTAAAATAACATTTGTTAGATGTTAGTATCAGTACCATTCGTTTTTAGGATATCTATAAGCTAGAGTGCTCCAAAACAGTGACAGAATTCGCATTTCAAGAGTTCACACTTAATTGATTATACAGCTTGTTTGGCATGCTGTCCCGGGAGAGAACCCTGAGCTCATAGGATCCTCGAGCCTGGGGCTTCCTCCCGTTTGCAAGGCGAGAGGGGAGTTTGAGCTCAGGTAGATCTCGAGAACTCCCCTGCTGTAGTAGCTAATGAACAGATAGTGATTGCTTATAAGATATAACTTCTTACTAGGAGCATGTCTATGCTGCCAATTTAGATTAGTCAATTAACTTAAGTTGCATGTTTTTGGACGGTGGGAGGAAACCGGGGAACCCGGGGGAAATCCACGTGAGCACGGGGAGATCATGTAAACTTCAAACAGAAACGTTGGCTGGCTTGGTAAGGACTAGAAACAGTGACGTTCTTGCTGTGAGGCAACAGTGCTAACCACTGGGCCACCGTACCACCCATCTAGGAAAGGAGGAAGAGTAGGGGTGGAAGGGGGGATTCTTCAAAACAAAGCTGTGATATGGAACCTAGGGTATTTATAGTGGTTTAGGAATCGTCTGATTGATGAATCATAAATTGAATAATGTGGGGCCGGCTGCAAGCAATCATAAGCACATGATCCTCTCGAAATTAGTTTATAAATAAACTTCACTTAAAATATATAAAACTGATATAAACATGTAAAGCTTGTAGTTTGTCACTTCCCCCTAAATGAAACAACAATTTTATTTATTTCATTTGATGCACTTGAACTCAACCACTCTCACTGGCAGAGCGGTGATAAAACAAAACACTATTGGCTGTTTTTTTAGGGGGGGAGCTACTCTATGTCGCATCCTCTCATTGTGTTTGTCACGATCACCAGCGATCAAGCCTGTGCAGACACATAGGACTACAAATCTGCTGGTAAATGGACTACAAAACCCAGTCATGCCACACACACACACACACTCACTTGCTCCCAGTCACCATTGATTAGACACTCACAGCTGAAGCTGCTCATGAACTCATTACATGGACTATAAAGTCAGCACACAAACACATGTTGCTGAGTCTTGTCTACTGTTTTAGTGACACTACAGCGCATTTTCCTTTGTCTTGTTTTGCAGTGTTTTTGTTCCTCGTTTATTTGTTTAATCCTGTTTGCTGCCTGCCTTCTGACCATTTGCCTGCTATTTTGACTATGACTTTGGCTTGCTCGCATACATCTGTTTGCTCCTGTGTTGATCATTGCTTGCCTGACCATCCTGTTAATAAAACCCTGCATTTGGATCCGCATTCCTGTTGTCAGTGTCACATCCCCTGGTTACAGTGTTCCGGTTGAAATTACGACAAACATAGAATAAAAATGCATATTTCAAATTCCTTCACGGGACCTTTTAATTTTGCTTTTGGTGTGAACCCAGCCTCACACCCTTAGTACCACGGCTAAGATGAGACCCTTGTGCAAAGCACCGAACCCCCAACTGCTTCCTGAATAGACCACTGCTTAGAGTGTTTGATCACAGTCTGTACGAGTCGCCTTGAAAAACACTAAATGTGATGTTAGTGTCATGTGAGGGACGCTGACAACGAAGTTGCGGATCCAAATGCAGGATTTACTGTATTAAGAGATGTCAAAGAGACGATGGTCATCAGGTACAAACTTTTGCATACAGAAAATCCAAAAGCAAAACGCACTACAGTGTGGTGTGTGCTGTTTATGAAGTCTGTACATGAGCAACTCCTAGCCGTCTGTGTGTGTATGCGTGTACATGTGTGTAATCATCAGAGAACCGGAACAGGTGTGTACATGATGGGATTTGTAGTTCGTAAAGTGACAGAATTGTAGTCCAGGTGAAGGTTCTGTCACGGTTGTGGGTTTGTGCGCTCGCCTGATTGTTTGTTTTGGTTCCCTCGTGCAAGTGTTATTGTATCTGTGTTGTTTTGGTCACGTGTTTTGGTATCATCAGCTGTTCTGATTAGCTGGCCAGCTGTGGCTCGTTATTGCGACTATATCTGGGTGGTAGCCCTACAATGAAAAAATCATTCAGAGATGATTTCTTGGATTTACTCAATTTTTTTACGTTAAGTGGCTGTAAACAATTTATTTGAGCTGAATTTAAACAAAAAAATTAAGTTTATTAAATTTTATTAAATTTAATTAGTTTTTTTAAATGCAACACAAATAAATTGTTTGCAACAGTTTTGCAGGCATCATTTTTTTCAGTGTATGTCTCCTTTCAGTCCATTTAGTTGTTGACGTACACTGTCTGCTTGTTTAGGACTGGCATGGACCTGTCTCTGGATTCCGGTTTGATTTTGTTTCTCTGTCTGACTTCTGTATTTACCAACTATGATTACTTCAATCTTTATTTTCTCCTTATTTTTTTATATTGACTGTGGATACTGTATATTACCTCCGGACAATAAATCACTTGCAATTGGATTAATCAGTTTTCTCTTTTCTTTAAGAAGTGTGACAGGTGTGTGTTTATCAACGATCTGCAGCCGCTAGATCACTGGTGATCACAACAGTTAGAAAGCTGCAAAAGAAACGTGCGTGTGCTTGAGTTTGTGTGGCCCTTGTATTCATCACATTGTAGGGACCAAATGTCTCCACAAGCAGACACCTTAAAAAAGCAGGGTTTCACACAATTCATTTATGTTGTCCCAACAAAATTGAATTAAGTTAAACACATTTAAGTAGACTGAACATAAAACAATTAAGTTGTCCCCATAAAATCTCAAGAATTTTGTTGTTTCAGCTCATTTTAAAATAAGAGGTTTGTACAAGTAGAGAAAAAAAATTCAATAGCAGTAATTTCTGATTCTGAGAGGACATTTTGTAGTGCCCATGAGGAAAATGGCTCATTAATCCCACAGAATGAACCCTCCAGAATAAAAAAACCTTAAAAAGTGCAGAACATCTTATGCGAGAGTTGGAGTAAGAGGACAAAATATACAATCTGTGCAGTATAAAAATCTATAGAAAGTCCCCATAAAACATAAAACCAACATGCAAGTGTGTGTGTGTGTGTTTTATTAGCATGATATTCAAATAAATAAAATACAAACAAAAATACAAGATGCATATTTCTCATATCACACATCTCAACTCCTAAAACATGGGTGTAAATGAGAAAGATGCATAAAAAGATGACTCGCATGCAGCTCTCAAATTTCTTCCTTGGATGGATCTTCACCCATCACCCCCACCCAATGTCTCCTCTAGCAGCCTCCCCCATCTCATCATCCAGCCCTCTTGTCTCCATCCCTTTCTCTGCACCAGTCCTTATGGGCTCTGCTGCTTCATTATTTAGAGAGAAGGCTGTGTTGGACCTGCAGATCAGCGACTGCATACTAGCAGCTGCAGACTTCTCCTGCTCTTTTACATAATTCATTCTGAAATGTGATTAAAGACAACACACACACACAC
>CAIGQZ010032545.1:14996215-15013121 GCA_903798205.1 Danio tinwini | reverse complement strand
GAAAGAAAGAAAGAAAGAAAGAAAGAAAGAAAGAAAGAAAGAAAGAAGCATTTTTACTAATAGAATACACAAAAATATTGCTGGATTTATATATAATTCTTTACCTTCTTTCTAATGACTCAGGATTATTTTTAATGAGGAAATGAGAGCCCATATTTAGTAAATTTAGTAATTAACACAATTCATGCCCTAACCCTGCACACATCAATTTAATTTTCTATTTAATTTAGCAACTTATAAAATGTTAAAATGAGCATGTAATTTACATAATAAAACTATACTACCTCACAAAAGTCTTGTCGCCTATCCAAGTTTTAGGAACAACAAATAATAACTTGACTTCTAGTTGATCATTTGGTATCAAAAGTGGCCAAATATATGAAAGGCAAAGGCCTCTAGATTACGCTTATTTTACAGAAATAAAATATGATCATGCCTTGATTTTTAATTATTTAATTAGGACAGTAAGGTCTGACTTTGCTTAGATAAGAGTCTTGTCACTTAACAGAAATAACTTACAGTATAAAGTCATGGTGCAGTGGAAAAATTATTTATATTGTGTATGACTTCCATAGGCTTGGAGAACTGCATCCATACATCTCTGCAATGACTCAAATCACTTATTAATAAAGTCATCTGTAATGGCAAGAAAATTTTATTCCAGGACCCCCAGAGTTCATCAAGATTCTTTGGATTCATCTTCAATGCCTCCTCCTCCATCTTACCCCAGACATGCTCAATAATGTTTATGTCTGGTGACTGGGCTGGCTAATCCTTTAGCACATTGACCTTCTTTGCTTTCAGGAACTTTGATGTGGAGACTGAAGTATGAGAAGGAGCACTATCCTGCTGATGAATTTGCCCTCTCCTTTGGCTTGAAATGTAATGGGCAGCGCAAATGTCTTGATGACTCAGGCTGTTGATGTTGCCATCCACTCTGCAGATCTCTCGCATGTCCCCATACTGAATGTAACGCAAAACCATGATTATTCCTTCACCAAACTTGACTGATTTCTGTGAGAATCTTGGGTCCATGTGGATTTTAGTAGGTCGTGTGCAGTATTTGTGATGATTGAGAAGCAGTTCAACAGATGATTCATCAAAAAAACTACCTTCTGCCACTTTCCCAAATGATCTAGAAGTCAAGTTATTATTTGTTGCTCTTACAACTGGGATTGTTGACAATACTTGTCAGGTAGTGTATTATTAGAAATGAAAAGCTAAATGATATCATTTAATTAGCATTTTGCACCAAATGTTGCACATATGGAAAATGCTCATTTAAATATAGAAATGCATTGCCATTATTTTAAACACTGCATTGTCGTTTGGCATATTACATATCAAATTTAATTTTGCTACTCATATGCTTCCATACTAACCATCGCCATCAACAGTAATTTGTCACTCTTAGCAAATGTATCCTTATGTTCTCTAGACAGGCATGAAGATCTCTGAGTAAGGTTAGTTCACCAGCATTGACACATTGTGCACAATTTGACACATAATTAATAAGACATTTTTATTAAGGGGCATTAAGTTCAGTCAATTTCTAACTTAAGAATTTACGTAAAGAAAGAAATTTGATTGGTCAAATGTGTGTTACCTTTTTAAATATATTATTTCATATATTTAAATAATATATTTACGCAGGCATCCGCTGCGTAAAACAAAATTCTGGATAAGTTGGCAGTTAATTCCGCTGTGGCGATCCCAGATTAATAAAAGGGACTAAGCTGAAAAGAAAATGAATGAATGAATGTTATTTATTCTTATGTTGCAAAGCAAAAATTTTAGCATCAATACTCCAGTTTCAGTGTCACACGATCCTTTAGAAATGATTTGAATCATTTTGTTAAGATTAAATTCTTAGTACTTTATTAGTATTAAAGTATACATTTTTTACCATCCCTGATAATACTTTTCCTATTTTACTAATACATTTAAGTCAATGTCTTGTTTACTATAGTAATAACTTCTCGCCTTAATGATCACAAAGGTAGTGTATATATATATGAATGTGTGTGTGTCTAGATGTTTATGAATATCTTTCATGTTTCAGATTTCATCACAGGTGGAGACAGATAAGTTGGTCTAGTAAGTAGCATGGGGGGGTGTTACAAATAGCAGTCTCAGATGCAGTCAATGCTGGGAGAAATGAAATATTCATCACCCTGGATTTGTCCTTGAAGTTAGACCTGTGTTTATTGGACAAACTGAAGCCCGAAATACAATATGAAAGTAAGTGCAGACAATCACCGGCTCCAAAGAAACTATTGGATTGTAGTCTCTAAATCCAAAAAGCCTTTACTGGAAACAAGAAGCACTACTGACTTGTCAGTGCAGTTCTGTATCTACACCTCCATTACACTGCTATGTATTTATAGATGACCTTTAGCCATTTTGCTTTTTATAGAAGCACACAATATACTGTTAGGGAAAAAAATGTTTCTCTGGATTTAATGGATTTGTATGTTTGGGTCTGAGTAAAAATCTTATTTGGTTAAAAAAAAGGTTTTATACATTTAGTTTTTTGCAAGTTACAAATAACAATATTGTCAGTGTCATATTTTCCTTTTTTATAAAAAAAATGACAATTTTTTTAGGCTACATGCAGATATAAAAATCTATTTTACAAGAAATGTGTTTTGTTAAAACTCAAGATGTCTTTTAGTGCTCTAGAACTGCCAGTTTCAGACTGTTGAATGATATCCCATTTAACTATATATATATATATTATTTTTTATTTTTTATTTTTAATTTTTTTGAGGTAAAATTATAAGAAATGTCTTAGAAAGCCCAAAAACTACATTTTACTCACTTTTTACTACATTTTACTATAAATGTGACGCTGGACAACAAAACCAGTTTTATGCACTAAATATATATATATTTTTGCCAATGTATATATACAGAACCATTACAATATTAAACATAAACATAAAGATTATGTTTCTTTAAGATATTTTGTACATCTCTTATTGTGAATATGTGAAACCTTTATTTTTGGTTAGTAATGTACATTTCTAGACACTTAATTTAGATAAATTTAAGAATTACGATTTTTTTATTCTTCTGAATTAACTACAGATTTTCAAATATTTTTATCTTAGCTAAAAATTATCCAACTCTAACAAAGTATACATCATTGGAAAGCCGAGAAACTGGGAATTGTCTTTTTCCATAGCTGTACTTACCTGTGTGCTTTTCTGTCTCTAACATTTTAATGTTCTCATCCTTTTTCCATCACCATAAAAAGCCTCGTGGTTAGAAAGTGAAGGCAGAAGGGAAGCAAATTCAAAAGCAATTTTTTCAGAAGCACATCTCTTTAATGGAGTGTTTTTCACTGTCTTTCCCCATCTCTATGCAAGAGCACGGGGAACCCAGCCCATAATTAGGCAGTGACCCACTTTTCTTCTCTTTTGCTCTGGAACGAGTGCTTGCTCAAGAAGCAGACATTTACTTCCACAGTTTCCTTGTTCAGCATTGTGCTCTGATGATGGCTGATGTGTAACAGAAACATTACCTCCGTAATACATCCTAATGAGTCAAAAAACCTCTCCGTACCAGCTTGGCTTGACAAATTAATCTTATACAACCATTATTTCATGTTGATGATCACTGTTTGGATGATGCTGGTTGGAAAAAAAATATTTTTTACAGTCTCTACTTGCAGAACTGTGTAAGAAATTAACTGTCCCGCAGAGCAATTACCTGCAAATTGCTGGCCTCACCTTAACTGCATGTGAGCTGCTGTAATGCTGCTTGACAGACAGAAATGGTTTATCTTTCTATATAATGTGAATGGCCTTCCAGTGGGACTTAAAAGTCTCATCTGATATAGTAAGTGTGTCTTGACAATGGCAGCCTTTCATATTCTCAGATCCAAAGATTAAAACCTATGCTAAGCACTGAAGATGAATCTACACTCACCGGCCACTTTATTAGGTACACTGCTTGTTAACACAAATTTCTAATCAGCCAATCACATGGCAGCAACTCAATGCATTTAGGCATGTAGAAATGGTCAAGACGATCTGCTGCAGTTCAAATCGAGAATCAAAATGGTGTTAAAAAGGTGCCAGACGTGCTGGTCTGAGTATTTCAGAAACTGCTGATCTACTGGGATTTTCATGTACAACCATCTCTAGGGTTTACAGAGAACGGTCAAAAAGAGATAATATCCAGTGAGTTGCAGTTCTGTAGTTGCAAATGCCTTGTTGATGCCAGAGGTCAGAGGAGAATGGCCAGACTCATTCGAGCTGATAGAAAGGCAACAGTAACTCAAATAACCACTTTTTACAACCGAGGTATACAGACCTATACTTTCAACGCACAACACGTTGAACCTTGAGACAGATAAGCTACAGCAGCAGAAGAGCACTGCTGCACATCACTGTACTCAAATGATCTCCACAGTCACCAGATCTCAATCCAATAGAGCACCTTTGAAATGTAATGGAACGAGAGATTCGCACCATGGATGTGCAGCCGACAAATCTGCAGCAGCTGTGTGATGCTATCGTGTCAATATGGACTAAAACATCTGAGGAATATTTGCAGTACCTTGTTGAAAATGCCATGAAGAATTAAGGCAGTTCTGAAGGCAAAAGTGGGTCCAACCCAGTACTAGTATGGTGTATCTAATAAAGTGGCCATATACTAGAACAGTGGCAAAAAAAAAAAAAAACATTTGAGAAATTAGAGATTTTCTAAATGCATCACTACTGTCTTTTGAATTGAGTTAACAGCAGTTAACTTAGTAACAGCAGATGGCATTGTGTGCAAAATGTTTGATTAAGAACTTAGAAAAAATATATTCATAAAAGAATTAAGTAAAAGAAGTAAAATAAAAGAAGTAATACTTCTTGAGTATTACAGGCCCAACATAAAATGTTCCTAAATAAATTGTGAATTGTAGAAATTGTGCTTTCAAGCTTGCAACGTTTATGCCATGTTTTCCATGTTCATTCATGTTTCTGCCTGCATCCCCATGGTGTCATTCAGGATTGTGGTAATCTAAATGAAGAAAAAATATTCCTGCAACATTCCTGTGACACAACTAAATAAATGATTGTGGTGTTTTAATAATAACAGCTGTTTTTTTTCCATCCGTATGATACTGTCTGTCTAAAAAAGTCACACTTTTTTATTTGTTACATTGAACTGTCTTTAGCTTTGATTACAGCAAGTATTCGCCATTGCATTGAATCAATATGCATCTGCAATGTGACAACATTTATTCCCGTCCAGAGTTGCATTAATTGTTTGCCAAGATCTTGTACTATTGTGGGAGAGTCGGACAGCTGTGCAAACTCTTCTCTGGCACATGCTAAAGATGCATGCTCAATAAGGTTAGAGTCTGGACTCTATGGTGGCCAATCCATGTGTAAAAATGATTTCTTATTCTCTCTGAATCTGTCTTTCACAGTTTGAGCACCATGAATCCTGACATTATCTTCTTGGAATATGCTCACGCCAACAGGAAAGCAAAAATTCACAGAGGGAATAACCTGATCATTCAGTATATTCAGATATTGAGTTGACCTCATTCTTTGGGCACATAATGTTGCTGAACCTAGACCTGACCAACTGCAGCATCCCCAGATCACAGCACTGTCCCCACAGGCTTATATGGTAGACACTAAGCATGATGGGTACATCACAACATCCACCTAGCTCCTCACGCTGATTCACCAATCACTCTGGAACAGGGTAAATCTGGACTCATCAGACCACATGCATTTCTTCTATTGCTCCAGAGTCCAATCTTTATTCTCCCTACCAAACTGAAGCCATTTTTTCCTGATTAGTCTTACTCATAAACTTTTTTATGATTTGATTTCACCAGAAGTTTAAGTGATCTCAATCATTCAAGATTTATTTCCGACCACATTTCTTCCTCAAAGATGATGATGGTTCCCCACTATCCATCCGGTTTTTATTAATCCATTGGACAGCCTAATTCAATTTTAGCAGTTACAGCTGCAGTTTCAGTTGTATCAGTTAGATCTTTTCTTTCCTTGATGCATGCCAATAATTTTACCCTTCTGAATAGATTAGCATCTTTTTCATGACCACAGGACGTCTTCTGACGTGGTTATTAAAAAAACGAGAAGCTACTCTCTGAACCATAGCCTTCCATTGGATAACTATTGCATGGGTGATTTTGACCTATTTGCATAGTTAAATCCTTGCATTTTTTAAGCAGGCAGTGTATATTGTCATTTTGCACAGTACTAGCTCCCTCTTTTACTCCATTGTAAAGAGATTGATTATACTTCAAGTAATGACCCTGTAATGTTCTCTCTCTCTTCATCTTTCTTCTGTAGCCATTATAATCTCCAGAGATGTAGACTTTGGCACAAAAACCAGTCCAGCTGAAGTGAATACGTAGATAAGACAAGCATACTATAATACTAAGAGTGTGTAGGCTACTGCAGTGCTGCTTGATAGACAGAAATGGTTTCCCATTTATATAATCACAAACAGTCTTTCAGCAGGATGTTTTTCAGCAGAGTGCAAAGTTTAATTTGCTGGTGGGAAAAAGCAAACAGGCAACATAAATGTTCCTGTGTCCTGAGAGCTGTGCAAAGGGTTTTGTGAGGTGGAAATGGACCAAGAGGTGAAGTTTAGTTAATGTGTAGGAAGAGTCTGCAGGGACTGGACACTGTCACAGACCCTGCTACTTCCTATGAAAGGGAGGCAATTAGCACTTTTCACAAGCAGTGGCCCAGCACATCTTAGCACCTCCTTACAAACACGTCTCTTCCCATCTCTCAGCTCTCACAACTCGCACTGCATTTCGGGGAGAACTGGGGTACATGTTGCTATGGCAACCAAAAGAACAGGAGCAGCCTTTTGGGATCTGAGATGTCTTAATCGTACATTCGCTCGCTCTCATTTTTCTCTCCTTCATTCTACTTTTGCCATTCCCTTGCCTGTCCTCTCATATATATTCAGCTCTTGATCATGTGGGGGCATGTGGTTTAATTCTGGAAGAAGTAAATGAAGGAAATATAATTACAGCCAATGGCATTAATAATAATAACAATAAAAATAATGTCAATGACTACGTATACATGGAAATCAGTAATCAAATTATTTGCCTTAATCTGAATAAGGCAATAATATGATTAAGGTTTTAAACATGAGTTGCTTTTTGAATGTTCCTTTCATGATTGCGTTTTCATGTTATAGCACATCATTTGATTAACGCCATTGCGTCACCAGGCTATCCACAATTCCCCCGGAGATTCATGTAATATTGGGTGTTTTATTTTTAATTTGTCAACTTTAACTGCAGTTTGGCGCTTTCACTTTCGTTCAGGAACATTTATTGCATGTCTCTCGTGACAAACGAGATATTGGATGCGAGTATGAACTGCTGGAAGAGTGTTGTTGTAATGGGATTTGATACCGCACAATGTATAGAAAAAACCTGGGCATTTCGCAATGCAGTTGTCTGTGGTCCTTCACTGACTCAGTAGGTGCAGAGAATAGTGTCAAAGGCCCCGTTTACACTGCCAGTTAAATGTGACCCAATTCCGATTTTTTGCTCATATGTGACACAGATTAGATCTGTTCTATGACCGTGTAAACATGAAAAAAACACATGCATTCGGATATTCAGAGACCAGTTTTAGGCCTCCTTCATATGTGGAAATAAATCATATATAAATCGGATATGTGACAAAGCGACTATCATATAAACAGGCAGATCGCATTTATTGAGGCATTCCGTGTTGTACGTCATTAAACCTGTGGTCCTCAGATGATCGATATGTGGCTCCCAGCGCACTGTGGGAACCCCCAGCGGATTTTGAAACCTCTTATGACGTTCGCTGGATGTAATCATGCCACAGCTCGTCTCGCACGACTTGACAGAACTCATTCACTATTAGGCACACCGATGAGCTGCTTATGCAAAACAGATGTGCCAACGTGCGATCGCCCAGACCTGTTGCTAACCACCAGAGAGCATCTCCAAAGGGATGGACTGATGAAACAATGTGTCATTGTATGACAGGCATGTGGACAAGCTTTGACACAACATATCAAATGTTGGTTTGCTCATCTTAAAATTTCAGACTTACTGCTCCTCATTAAAGCCCACCACAATTTGCTCCCACCAGACCTGAGATCTCTCTTGTACCCACAAATTCCTCTGAATGGTGGAGGACACCATATATAAACCATAGGCGCAAGCTCCTCCTCCGTCTCTGCCTCAAAATCATTTCAAGTTGGGCGAACATCGCATATTTCGAAGAGCTAAAAGCAAGACAATTTCTTAAGTGTAAACACATAAATCAGATATGGATCACAATTAAAAAAATGTGAAAACGAACAAGCAAAAAAATCAGATATAGGCAACAAATCGCAATTAGGCATCAAGACCTGACAGTGTAAACGTGACCAAACAGTTATGTGTGTATAGACTATCCTGTCGCAAAATGTGGCGAAAATCCTACATGATGGTATTAGTTTAATTAAGGGGTTTACATGTCTGTACTGCACTTCGGTAACGCAACTAAAATCTGTATACTCCACATGTCTAAATTCGATTTCGTTTAGTTTGATTATGACCTTAATTGGATTAAATTAATGAAAAATCGATGTTTACATGATAGACTCTTAATCCGAGTATTGTCTTAATCATATTAAAATCGGATTATTGGTGTCGATGTAAACATACTCACCGAAACTATTTTGTCTAAACTAATACCAAAAATGAAACAGAAAAGTAAAATTTGTCAATCCCTTTTGAAAAATTTCACTGCAAAATACAAGAATTGAATACAATTATGCCATATGTTTTGAGAAATGCATTTTAAGCTAACATAGAAAAAAAATGTCTCAAAATCCTGGAGGGACTGATTAGGCATTTAGTATTCTAGTGAATTTAGGCTTCACTATAGTACAGAAATCTGTTTTCGAAAACCTCAATTCAACAGGAATAACCATTAGGGTTTTTAATAGAATGAAAAAAAAAACACTAACTCACTGTAACTTTTTAACATTTTATTACAGTAAAGGCAAATTAATTTGATATAAAATGCTGTCCAGCATACTGACTGCTATCTAATTTTAGATCTCTATTAAAGCAGCTTATTTTAGTATCACTGATATAAAGTACAGTGCTTCCCACAGGTTTAAAATATATTTGTGGTGGTAGCCAGATAAAAAACACCTTTTACCCACAGGGCATAAATGGTCAACTCCATGAGACAAGCAAAAAAATAATAATTTTATTAATGTTTAATTGTTTTATTTGTATTGTCATTTTACTCTCTCTCTCTCTCTCTCTCTCTCTCTCTCTCTCTCTCTCTCTCTCTCTCTCTCTCTCTCTCTCTCTCTCTCTCTCTCTCTCTCAGTTCAGGTTGCTTTATTGGCATGATATTTTGTACAGTATTGCCAAAGCATTTTAGATATGTATAAAATAGCCCATGTAATATATTAACATCATCAAATTAATAAAATATAAAGCAAATGAGAAATAAATGACAGAAAAAATAATAAAAACAGACAGTATCTCTAAAAATATAATAAATATAAGTGTAGATTATTTAAATAAGGCAAATTAGTTGATTAACTATTTCTAATGGTGTACAAATATTTAGCAGCCAGTTTAGATGCCATTTCGTTCCCTCCTAGTATATAAAAAAGCTGTTTATTGAAGAAATAATGTTTCTCTCAGTCTCACGGCTGTGTGTGCTCAATCAGCTGCGAAGCCAAGCAAAAGTAGGTTTACATAAAAAGGTAATGAAAAAACGCATACAATTAACAACAACATACGAAAGAGCTAAACCCAAATACCAGACATTAGGAGATTTAGAAACCCAAACCAGATACACGTTTTAAGTGCCAAAAATCTGCATCTCTGTGGGTCTGCAGAGCACATGACTGTGAGTGTTGACAGTTCTCGCGCACAGAACCAGCAGTAGCATACGAAATGGGCAAATGAGAGACAATTTTCCACTGGTTAATCAATTGCAGTTATTTGGCTTTCTTGGGTGGATATAGAAAAAGTGTAAAAGGATGATAATAATAGCAAAAAAAAATATATCACTAAATATACTTGGGTGGCTGTTTATATACCTGGGCTGTTGCCCCCAAAAAACGACATAACTTGTAGCTGAACTTTCATATGATGCATCGAGTGTTTCCCAAAACCGTAGTTGCTTTGTCGCAGATCCATCATTTAAACCATGTTAGTTATAACATAAAACGTCCATAATGATGCTCTGAATGGTACTTAGTTACTTAACTTCTATAAAGAATAACCCTATTCTTTTTTTGTGCACATGATGTTTTATGTTGTACATGTTATGTTATGTTGTTTTACACGTACACACATAAAAAAATCCAATATTTGGATAAAAACATGCACTCTTTTTCTATATATTAATTTAAATATATGTAAACGACACATATAGGGCCAATGTTTCCTTTACAAATATTATTGAGAATGTTCCATATTTTATTCGAAAACATAAAACCACATAGCTAACCTGTATTTTAATCTCATATATAAGTCATATTAATCGTTAGTCTAATAGTTGGCAATTTTTAAAGAAAATATTTATTATAATTATTAATAATTTATTATTTGTTATTATTATTATTATTATTATTATTATTATTATTATTATTATTAAGTAGGATATGGTATATATTTTTTGAAAGTCTACTTTTACTTAATTTGACACATTCAAACCACTGCAGAAATGTTGTAACCAACAGGCCCATGTCATATACATTACAGATACAATTCTTAATAAAAAAAAACTACTATAAATTAAAAGCATTAAGATATATATTTTTTTCATAAGCTTCAGAGACGTAATGTAAATTCCGCTTTTAAATAATAGGTCACCTATAGTTTTCGTCATGAGTCACAGCTGTGTTCAAAATGGCATGAATGATTTCAAAGTGCACTATGAAGTCAACACAATTGTCAATATGACGATTGCTAAAACTGAACTGTAAAAATACTTTGAAAGCAAATTACACCTAAAAGTGATGAATTTAATGTTTTTTTTATCATTCTCAGTTAAAATGTTGGAATGTTCTTAAGGAATAAGGCATAGGGGGATAACTGGGAATAGAACACAACCAGGAACTATGCTTCTAACTACAGCTCTAGAGGTGTAGTTGCAAGCGTATAAGTTTGTGACACAGTTTGCGAATGTTCGTTGCGGGTTTGGGAAATGCCAAGTCAACAAACTATGTGTGTAACAATGTTTGTATGTTTGTGCTTTAGTTGGCTAACAATGGTTTTCGGAAACACACGCCTGGGCGGCCCGCCCAAGTAAAGTCTATGTATGGGAAGCACTGCAGTAGTACGTTTAATTAATGGACTAAATTGAATTATATTTTTACTTTTTTTCTTTAGAATTGTAGTTGAAGAATTTGTAATTTTTCTATTTGTATTTTTAAATTTGTTTGTTTTTGTTTTTGTTTTAGCTCTTGTATTTCATTTATTTACATGTATGCAATGTATTTTAACCTTATTGAGGGTTAGCCATTTTAACTTTTTTGCCCATATTAACATTAATTACCAGGTTATTACATTAGGTTTTAAGGCTATTCTGAAAGATAAAACAAAACAAAAAAATCTGTTGAGGTCACTTCCGGAAAGTTTTACCTCACACTCTGATCTACACTCATTTTAATTCACCTTGTAGAATAAAAGTGTTGCTTTTCATTGCCTAGTGCTCATTTTGTCATTGCAACTCTGCCCGTGGTTACAAACAACTTCAGCATGAATAAAAAAACTCATGTTCTATCTGCATCAGATACACCTTATATACAATGACCCTTTTCCTGAACAACAATAATGCTAGAGAACTTTGGGATGCTAATGCATAAGTCCAAAGACCATATAAACCTGAACCGCCCAAGCTCCAGCATGATTGCCAAAGCAGTAATAAACTCAAAAGTTAAACTGAAATGAAAGTCACACTCTCCCTAGCCTGTGCCAAAGACACCACTCTGAGACTAATGATGGATGAACAGTAAAAGAGCCTTTCACAGGCCTGTCAGCTTCTCTCGCTCTGCGACATCGATCAGCACTGAAAACTCGAGCCCTACCTGCCTGTCTCACTATAGGCCTGTCTGTCAAAGTATCATTTAATCTATCAGCCTTTAGATTGCCTGTCTGTCTGCCTTTCTGTGCAGGACACCAAATATAGTATCTTTGTAGTCCGCTGGGTTTTGATTTAGCCATATGTCCAAACGGTGTGATGAAAGCATGAGCGGATCAATCAGCAGCACATGCTAAACATTAGCCCAACTCATCCACCCACTTCCATATGTCTCCTCTCCAGGTTTGCTAACAGTGTAACTGTACACAGAGAGCCAAATTAGAAATAGGTGTTACTGAGACTGTACTACATGCTCAAGCTCTTGGCCAGTATCTGACTGGCTATTGCTCAGAAAGAAGAAGAAAAACAATCCCACAAGAGCAGAATGTAAAATCTGACATTACAATATGTGCGCTGTACAAACAGATCAGCTGCATTCCAATTTACAGAATCCCTATGCAGCGTGTTCATTGTGCACTAATCCCTGAACACAGGATGAAACTGCCCCATTTTATGTAACCATTTTACATGTTGTCACAAAAGTAGTTAATTCTTACAAATTAATTTGTTTCCTTTCATACAAAAACATACCATTTTTAATGAAGACTGTAGGTGAGTAAAACTCTCGGTTGGCCCGTAACCTCTTTTTTTAATTCTAACAACATTTGTGAACACAATGCCACTCAGCTTTGTTAACAGTTTGCAAAGACTGTGCTATAGACAGCTATAGACCATCTCCATGTGGTCATGTTATTGGCCCATGAACATTTCCTGCTTGTTATATAACTGTAACAAGAGGCAATTCAATCATAACTCAATGTTAAAACAGCTATCATAACCTTATTTATCAACATGTGGCTCTTTTTGGATTCTCGGAAGCTGTAGAAATAAAACATTTAGAACAGAAAATAAGTTGGGACCATTGTTTTTGTTTATATCCCTCAAAAAGGTCTATACAAATATGTATTTATGATGTAGACATGCTTTTAATATAAGCAGCTCACATAATCGGTTGACAGTTTTTCTACAGTTTTTGTGTTGATTAGGTCTCTAGTTGTTTGACAAGTGTTTCTAGTTCAGCAATTACCTCTTGTGTTTTTTTTGTTCTTTGTCAGGTTTCATTCCAGTGTTGGCTGTTTTGTCTGTTTACTCCTACTGCTTTTAGGATTGCTTTGTTTTAAGAATTACTTTTACTTTTGTCTAATAAACTAGCAAATTCTTGCTCTTCCTGTTTTCTTACCAGGAAGATTTCAGAATACTTGACCTTAGGGCTGAGAGATTAATGGAAAAGTAATTAAAATTGACATTCAGAACCAATAATCAATCAAATTTTTCCAGGTCAATTTTTTTATTACTTTCCTACTGAGTCATGTGTCACGTGACCCAGCTGAACTGATAAATGTTCAGCACTTTGCAGCCAGATCTGATCTCTATGGCGTTATTTAAATTACAAATGTCTTGATCGCAGTATTACATGTTGAGAGTGCATTCATGTAATACGAGTGTGTGAATCTCTTTGCTCGCGCGCAGATTTCCTCTGTTCGTGCACAAAACTTATTGCACGCTCTCAAGTATACACAAGTATATTTATTTTCACTTTTTAACAAGAAAAAAAGTGACTGTTGGTTTTAGGCAATGTGTGTTTTAATTTCAGTTGTTCAACATTGAAGTTCAATAAAGTAAATAATCATAGATAGTATATAGTGTGTCTTTCAATTATTCTAAAGTCAAGTGATCTCGCATAGTATGTGAGCATATTTACTGTACAAAACTTGTCAGTTACTAATGAGGGAAAATAATGAATAAAATAATCGTTCATTATTCGTAATCGAGTTAAAATGTGGGCATCACGGTGGCACAGTGGGTAGCACAATCGCCTCATAGCAAGAAAGTCACTGGTTCAAGCCACGGCTGGGTCAGCTGGCATTCCTGTGTGGAGTTTGCATGTTCTCTTTCTGTTCGTGTGGGTATCTTCCGGGTGCTCCGGTTGCCCCCACAAGCCCAAAGACGTGTGGTATAGTTGAATTGGTTAAGCTAAATTGTCCGTAGTGTATGTGTGTGAATGAGTGTGTTTTGGATGTTTCCCAGTGATGGTTTGCAGCTGGAAGGGCATTGTATGCTGTGGCGTTCCACTGTGGTAACCCCAGAATTAATGAAGGGACCAAGCCGTGAAAAAAAAATGAATGAATGAATGAATGAGTTAAAATGTTTACAAATGTTAATCAAAATTTTGAGTTTAGGCCAAATCGCCCAGCCTTCAATGAATTCAGTAGATCAACAAGAAGATCATATTGTATAGTTTATTTTACCCCACTTGTGGACCCTAGGAAGTGTTACTTGGAAAGTTGCTTGAAAAATTCTGAATGAATCGTTATACTATTTGATCACACTAAATGGCCTGGATTAATTGTATCAACTACAGCAGTTGATGATATCAAAATGTCCAAATATGTCAAACATATGCCATATATCAAAACACTTACATTTATTGATTTAACATAAGCTTTTATCCAAAGTGAATTACAAGTGAGAATAACAGAAGTGGAGAGAGAGAAGAGAGAGGAGAGAGAGTGTCCTTTAGGTGGTTTGTTAATCTGTCTCACCTGGGTGGACCACACGACTTGTGTGATGTTTCTAGAAACATGGAGTGTTGATAAGAAAGTGTCTGGTGCATACACAGAGGAGAGAGTTTGTCCTACAAGTGGTTTGTTAATATCACTAACCTGCATGGACCACACTCAGAATCGCACAGTTCAAAAACCCATTAAACAACCTCAGTGGCATATTTTTTTAATCTGATGACTAAGAAATTAGTATCTGTAATCTCTGTGCTCCCCGCAAGAGCTGCAAATTAACACTTTGTGCTCTTTGTTTCAGCTCCACTGAGGTCTCAAGCTCTACATTAGTGGTCTCTAGTTCCATCGGCACCACCTTGGTGGCCTTCGACTGCTCCCTGGTATATGTTAAGTGTTTCCATTTTTGTATATCTTGTTTTTCTGTTATTTAGACTTGACAGTTTAGTAAAATGTACCTATTTGAGAAATTACATGATTACTCAAAACAAACTCAGTTCCATTACTCATTTAAATATCATTAAAACAATTATGGAGCAATGGTTAAACTCCTTGTTATGAAGATAGCAGCTTCTACGCCACACATAATACCTCACCGCTCTCTTGGTCTCCGTGGAGATGATAAGGGATGGCTGCATGAGAACTGATCCAGAATCTGATTGAATAAGAGTGAATCCTAATCCCCGGCAGCACTGACAGAATCAATTAATGCTTCATCTAACAAATCTGATTCAATCACAGTTCATTCAAATGAGTCATTAACCTCAGCTGCCTGAGTGGGTATTTCACATGGAAATCCTATTAGTGTGACCCAGCCACCAGAAAAGTGCATTAGCACAGAGAAGCTAAGGCTACAAATCTACAAATCTCGAAAGCAATGCTCTCAGAAGTACTGTAGCTCTGCACCAACCTAATGACCTTCTCTTGAAAAGCAGACATGGAGAAAGTAATACATTTTTTGCTGAGAAATGAGTCTCGGTCTCAAGAGGTTTGCCCACAGACCACCCACAGTTCGTTCACTGACTGATGTTCACTGCAGCGAACTAAAAATCAGCAGTTTCATACTGAGATGAATGATTTATATCAAATTTCAAAATGTAAAACCTGGAAATTGTCTAGTTTAAAAGAATATTTAAACAATATTGTGCATGCTGTACCACAAACCAGTGGCATTTTGTTTAGGCGAGATTTTCTTTGGAACAAACGCTTAATACTTCATTACCTGCGACTCGTTTGTGTTCTGACCACATGTGCTTGGTTGTGTACTATATCAATAAAGTGTTTAGTCTTTAAAAAACACTGTTGTAATACTTTGAGCAATTAAGCATTGTTTTATGGCATAATTCTACAGGAGGAAAATGCTAATAATTCCTAAATACCTTAATACAACACAATTAAGTGCACACAGCATGCCTTATTATCTGATATTTGTAGAAAATAATTCCAAAAGACAATTAACTGTGTAAAGCTACATAAAAACTAAACAAAAAATATGATGTATATGCCAAGCTCAGCGCTTAATCAGCTGAGGTGATGTGACGTGACGCGACCAGTGAGACCTGCAGACTTAATATAGCTCAATAAAAATGAAACAGATGAGTTATAAAAAAAAATCACCCCCCTCACAGTTGTCATAAAGGGTAATATTACCTATATGCACCAAAACCATCTTTTGTACCAGGTTGTAAACATGTTTTTATCAGCTGTAAAATTTGCCAATTTACCATTGCAGTCAGTGAATATCTGGATTTCCTGAAGCCAGCCCCCAAAGGTGAGTCGATGAATTGCAATTTCAGTTACTTCCCTATTGGCTTCACGAGGGAGAGCGGGAGGTTGCCGCTTGGTCACAATACAGGGGCATTTCTAGTTAAAATTGAATTCCCAATATTTCTCAGCATAATTTTGAAATATGCTAAACTCACTAATGGTTGATGGATCTTGATTTCTTGAAGGACAATGCCAATATCTCAATATTAGCTAACATAACGCCTATATGCAGGTATCTCATATGTAAGGGATAATCAACAACTTGCTATTGATTATCCAGCTTATTTCAGGGCTATTTTACAAGTTATAGACAAGACAAATCTAGTATTGCTTATTTCAGAAAAAAAAAAAAGATTGATAGGTGTAAAAATGACAGTTATTTACTTCAGCTATGAAACTTCAGATGATCTGCCCACTTTAAACAAGCAGAAAGAGAGAGAGAGAGAGAGAGAGAGAGAGAGAGAGAGAGAGAGAGAGAGA
>CAIGQZ010032545.1:14967274-14987828 GCA_903798205.1 Danio tinwini | reverse complement strand
AGAGAAGAGAAGAGAAGAGAAGAGAAGAGAAGAGAAGAGAAGAGAAGCATCTGAAATCCTCCCACCCCCACATTCTTCTGTGGCAATCAAGCAAGTCTGCTTTATTTCCACTGGGGATTAAACATTCTCAATTAATTTTCTCTCTTTTATGCTTCGAGGGACCTAAGACAAAAATCATCTGGCTTTGGGTGGGAGCTTAAAAAGAAAGTATTTGTCTTTTATTATATAGACATTTAACATAATTGAACACTTCTGGGTCAGGCGACTTAAGGGCTCAGAGAACGCGTGAAAGATGAAGATGTGGATGTGACCCCATATTGGGTTTCCATTTGATTAAAGCCTTCAGGCATCTGAGGAAACAAGCTTAGGGAGATGATGATGGCACCATGGCAACATCAGGAGCCACAGGCCTAATGGGATACAGGGATCACAGTTTGCTGTAACCATGGGTAACTAGCGACAGAGAGAGGCTGAGAGGGAAAAAGGCATTATAGAGTAGAAACCATCCCTGCTGATTTCTGCTCAACATTCCTGGATTGTGGCTTTGATGCCCAGACTGTAAAAAAGTGACCAGATATACTGTATTCTCTTTAGTTCAAAACACACACACAACTGTGGAAGCTACGAAAGGAGAGCTCGGCATGGAGTTACAGTGCTGCTCTTGACAAACCTCTTTTCAATTGCAGTTATTGACTTATTGGTTGATTTACAGAGAAAGTCGCAACCAGAGCACTAAATCTTGCTGTCGCTGTCCTGATGTACTGTGGGTTGTGGCTGTATCGCCACCGGCATAAGAAAACCCATGTACTGACTTTTAAGTACTTCATGAACTGATTGCTTGACTATGTTTGAATACAATAATGGAGCCAAAAGTGGAAAGACTAAAAGGAGAAAACATTTACTCGCATTCTAATCCTGTAATCCTTTAATTTTCTTTCTTCCTTACAACATTAAAAAGACAAAGAGGTACAGTATTAAAGGGATAGTGTTAAATAATCATTTAATCATCCTCCACTTGTTTCAAACATTTTTTGTTGTTGTTTCTCTCTTCTGTTGAAGACAAAGGAAGGTTCTGTTGAACATTCAAAGTAAGATAGATATAATGGAAAAAACAGCCATTGATTTCCATGGATGTCAATGGCTGCTTTTCTCCAACCTTCTTCAGAACGTCTTGATTTGTGTTCAACAGAAGAAAGAAATTCATAAAAGATCAACATTTTGGGTGAAATATCCTTTTAATTTGAACCCCACTGCCTTTCACTATAAAAAAAAAAACAGTCAAAACATCTTTAGATCAAAAAGCTGAATAAAAGGAGGGGAAAACATATCCAAAGCTGGTCCACTCACAAGCTGAACACGTACAGCACACTCACCTTTTTAACATATATAAAGGACTGACGGACTGACATTTAAATGCCATTTAACAACAGACACAATATATTACAAGCCCATGGCTGCATATTTGAGTCTGGATTGTTAACAGCTCAAAGGAATAGTTCACCTAAAAATTTAAATTGCCCCATAATTTACTCACCCTCAAGCCATCCTCTATATAAGTGTATGAATTTCTTCTGTCAGATGAAGACAGACGGAGTAGTTTTACATGTTATCCTGGCTCTTCCATGCTGCATACTAGTGTTTGATGGTGGCTTTTTATTTCGAAGCTTTCAAAAGCACATACATTTTTTATCTAACTAAACCATACACTGCCAGGGGGTTAACACGTGCTGATTTGATGTGATTTTGTAACTAAATCCTTTCCATTTTTTTAAATAAAAATATGTTTATATTTTTTCCTCTTTTTTTATAAAATATGTATGACATAACCGTCAGTCATGCATATCGTGCATTTGGAAGTCAGTGATTGGAGTTTACAATAAAAAAAATTGTCAAATATCTCTGTTACAAAAACTCATAAATCATGTGTTAACCTCCTGGTGGCATACTGTATGAGTTAGTGTGACGATAGATTTATGCACTTTTGGAGGTTTCAAAATAAAAGTTCAACACCATTATACAGCATGGAAGAGCTAGAATAAAATGTATAACTACTCCGACTGTGTTCTTTTGACAGAAGAAAATCCTACAGTATACACCAAAGATGGCTTGATGGTGAGTAAATTAAGGGTAAATTAATTTAGTGATTTTTTAGGGATTTATTAGTTAGAACAGAGAAAGGCCACAAATTCACATATGCATGCATTGTACTTTCACCATGGTTTAGTTATTTATGTTACCATCACAACAACCGGTAATTATCATTACATATGCCATGTGCACTCCTTGCCAACTCAAACCATATAAAATGTATTCATGGATCAATAAGTTGCTATGCTTGCTGGCTAATTATTGGCTTGATTTAAAGATAACATGCACATGTTGCAGTAATTCAACTAATATGAAAAACACTGCAGTAAATATTTATGCTGCTACTAAAATCTAAAATGCGGTGAAAATACATAAATGGCTCATTAGGCAGACGTCTGAGATTTGCAATAAATAATTGTTTTGTTTTTTTTTGCATTGTATAACATTAAATAGTTTTTTTTCAATAACGTGGTTCTGGTGACGCGCAAAATGGATGGACGGCAGGGAGTAACAAACTAAATGGGAAACAGAGGAAAGTCCATATTTTTGAGATTTATACCATATACAGTAGATAAAGCAGATACAGTAAATAGAAAATAACCACATATGCTGGGCATGATGCTTATATCATGAAGAGAGTTTTCTACTAAACTAAAGTATATTTGCCTGCCATCGAGGCGGTATACTGTATGCTATTACATGAAAAATACTATAGTAAATACTATAGTGTTTGGAAGAATACTATAGATAATTACTTGAATTTAACTGTCGTAGTAATTATATTGTTACTGTGGTACAACACAACTGTAGTAATAAACATAATATTCAATAGGCTTCAGTTTTCTAGGCTATAATTATACCATCACAATGCACCACAGTTTATGCTAACGTTACAGTATTTATTACAGTTTTTCTGTTTACTGTGCTACAGTATTTTGTAGCATTCATTAACAAAGAGTTGTACGCATTATACACTTTACTATGTGGTTCAAAAACATGTTCATTATAAATATACTATATTTTTTCCCCCATGCGGATATCTTCCAGACATCCCGAAATAACAGATGAAAGCATACAAAAGCGTGGATGCATAGTCTACATTATAATTTATTTATTTATTTTTGTGAGGAGGAAAAAGTGCTTCACAATAATAGCCGTCTAGTATTGTCGCAAAGGTTGCATTTCTTTTTTGTTCGGTCGATGAACCTTATATCAACAAACATTCACCGCAGTTCACATATAGACATTAAAGCTACAGTTCTTTATTCCATCAAAACACCAGTAAAGACTTGGATTATTGCAAAACAAGATTTCATTGCAGCGATTACATGGCAGGGTACGTTATTTATATTCTCCTAGATTTTGTATAAGTGTCATGGTTACATCTGATTTTTATATAACACATTAACAAATTTATACAGATAGCTAGGCCTGTATAGAATCTTTATTGGTGCTGTCAAATTAATTATCACATTTAAAAAAAGCTTGTACACATGGATGTATTGAATAAATGTTTATTACATGCCGCCTTTTTTCCGTTTTCAGACAGTTTCTTGAACGTTTGCCCCCTTTATGAGGAAAAACATTTGGAAGTCCATAAACACTGTTCGGCATTACTTATTTTGGCCAATTTAAACAATTATAAACAACATAAAACACAAACATTTTGATGTTTCTACAGCGATTCCTACAGTATTCCTCCATCTGAGTCTCGCGCATCATCAGTGACGTCATATGAAAACAACCTATTGAATACTATGTGATAAAATGCTAGTGATTTTTTTTTTTTTTATAATTCATTTATTCATTTTCTTTTCAGCTTAGTCCCTCTATTAATCCAAGGTCGCCACAGCAGAATGAACTGTCAACTTATCCAGCACGTTTTTTACAAAGCAGATGCCCTTCCAGCCGCAACCCATCCCTGGGAAACATCCACACACACTCATTCACACTCATACACTGCGGACAATTCAGCACACCCAATTCACCTGTATCGTATGTCTTTGGACTGTGGGGGAAACCGGAACACCCGGAGGAAACCCACGCAAATGCAGGGAGAACATGCAAACTCTACACAGAAACGCCAACTGACCAGCCGAAACTCGAACCAGCGACCTTCTTATAATATTAATAATACAGAGCAATATTAAATTTTGTTAAATAAACCCTCTAGTAGTCTTCGGTCATTTTAGAATCATCGAAATGTTCTAAAACTCCTTGAATTTGTTAGCATTTGGTATGTGAACATCCATAAAAAGTTAAGTCCATAATTTAAAGGATGCTAAATTGTGATTAAAAAAGTCACACTTGTGGTCTTCGCGGTCAACAATGACATTGGAAATGAATAGGAAATAACCAAAAATATGAGCATAGAAAGAAATACAGACAGAAAAAGTTAAATCCACCAAGATGCTGAGAAAAGTGCTCAGCAGTGAAGCGGTGAAACTCTAAAATAAACACTGAAATAAACACACACACTCAATCTCTCTCTCACAAGCACACACATTAAACAAAAACAAATTTGAATGATTTTACTAAAAGAAAGGGTACATTTGGAGGGTACTTTGCAGGCATTTGTCTCTTTTTAAATGCCACGACCACAAGTGTGACTCTCAAATAAGGAACACCAGAGGGTTAATTTTCCCTTTTCAAATTATGATATGTATCAGGCGTCTAAAAAACGACGTTATGTTTGTATCCTCATTGTAATCAGATACCTGTTCAAAAGCTGTGTCTAATCATAATCACACCGACAGGTCATCAACAAGTGCTTGAAAACAAGGTTGAATTAGTGCTGACACAGAGATGATTTTCTTCACCTCTCATTTTAAAGTATTTACACTTCTGCATAACCTGGAGCACAAAGAGCTCACCCTTGATTCTAATAGCTGTGCGAGGTTTTTTTTCTTCTGAATTGTGTGTTTGGTGCATTATTATGAAAGTCAGAGGTGCTGTCCGTGTGGAGAGAGGTTTTAACGGAAAGGTCAGGTCGATGATTCAGTCCCACATTTTACACTTTACTCGGGGGAGTCCTGCAGACCAGATAGCACTTTCTGTTATTCTGCAAATGGCATCTCAAGGTTTAAGTTGTGAGGGAGAAAGAAATTATCTCCGATTGGTACAAAGGTTATGTGTTACTGCAGTGGGGCTTCGACTGAACCTTTTTGAGACAGCCAGTACATATACTTCACTTCACACAAGCACACTAAGTGTACTGTAAATGTCTGTTTCCAGCAGTCACCAGCTGAATTACATACATTATGTTGCTAACACGTACAGAACATGTATCAGCACGTATCTAGGAGAGAGTGGGTGAGCTGTTATTGAAGACTGGGGAAAACAGATCCTCAAAACTGCATCCCTCAGGAGAGAGCAGCGCTACACCTCATTGCATCTTGAACAAAAGCACCAGCGCATTGTACATGATCCTGACACCAAGCATTGAAGAAAACCTGACAACCAAAACCTTACAAACAAAGCGAGGGAAAGAGAACAAGTTGGAGTGTGAGAATAAAGAAGAGACATGAACAACAGCAGAACAATGGTGTTATTGTTACATACAACTAAATCTACTTCAATCATTTTTGTTAACTGAAATAAAGCGGCAATAGATTATGCATGTTAGATTATATCTTTTGTGCACTACAGGACAGAGAAAAGACCAACTCATTCTGAAAACGTACCTTTATTCCGTCCCAGGAGCTACGTTTTTTTGCAGTTTTTGTTTTTGCGAATCCACCAGAGGTCGATGTGTACGCATTTTCAGATCTCAAATTTCTCTCACGAGTGACATTCACGCCTGCTCTTCAGTCAACTTACTGTTTCACTGACTTAATCACTGACTGACTGATCGATTGACCCACCCTCCTCCTTCCCTAAACCCAACCAATAGTGTTTTTGAAAGCACAGATGGACCAGCTCACCCACTTCCCTAAACCTAACCGACAGTTTTAAAAAGCAACCCAGAAAAAAGTTATTGCTGGATTTTTACCACATTTTCAGATTTTACCACATTCTCACTCTGTTATTTAATTTTTTGGCATCTGTTTTTGTTTTACCCACTTTCTGGAACGGTTCTTCACCGGACTCGAACCCTGTCATCATGGAAACTCCTCTCTGTGTCTCAAGTCTGCCGACGAACATGGCAAGCTAACTGGACAAACTGGTAACAGCAGGAACGCCGTCCATACAGAGGTCAACAGCGGTTAGCAGGTAAGCATGAAAAGAAACGCCATCATACCGCCCCGTATGTGTTCCTTTTAAAAATTAAATGCAGCCATACGTATTTCTGGCTTCATAATTTATGATCTACAGCGACGTATATAATGCTAAATTTTCTGAATGAGCCTATGTTGGTAATTTTGGATCTTGTGACGACATGTTGTGGACCCCATGAGGTAAACAGCTCCCTAATAATACAGAATGAAGCCTCAAGAATGAAGAAACCTTAAAATGTAAAAGTGCAGAATATTTTCTGTGTGAGTTGGAGTAAGGGGACAAAATATACAGTCTGTACAGCATAAAAATCATTACATCTATAGTAAGTCCTTATGAAACATGAAAAACCAACATGCAAGTAAGAAATGTATATGGGTTTACGCTTTCAGAATGAGCCTGTGTTGAAAAAGACCAGAGATGGTTTAGATCAGAAGATGGTGGGCAAAATTTGTACAAACAGAAAAACTGAAATAAAATGTGTTTAAAGGGGTAGCTCTGGCAAGATTTCAATTTCCTCATAATTTGCCCACACTCAATTTGATCTAAACGTTTATGAATTCCTTTCTTCTGTTGAACACCAAAGAAGATATTCTGAATAATATTGGAAAACACATCTATTAACAAAGGAACAAAATGGAACTGTTTTTTTTTTACTAAAATTCTTCATTATATCTTCCTTTATTTTCAACAGATGAGAGAAACTCAGGAAGGTTTGGAGCAAGTGGAGGATGAGTAAATCATTACCTTTTTTTGGGATCTCATTAAGTACAAAAAAACAACAACAACACTAGGACCAAAATAAAATACATTTTAGCTAAAGACAAATAAGAAGAATATTAAAATTGTAATAAGATTGAAAAAAAAAACTAAAAAAAAACTAATTACATTATAAATAATAATGTTTAGTTTGAGCGATTTTCATATTGACAATTGTGTTCCCTTCGTAGTGCGCTTTGAAATCATTTATGCCATTTTGAAAGCAGACGTGGCTCAAGACGAAAGCTTGGTTAGAAAATTTCTGCAGTGGTTTAAATGTGTTGAAGTTGTAAAAGTAGATTAACATTATAATAATTAAAAAAAGAAAAATATTTTTTAATATTTTAAAATAATAAAGTAATAATAATAATAATAATAATAATAAAATAAATACAAGAAACAATATTCTACTGAATAATACTATTAATAATGCATTACTATTAATAATAACGATAATAAAAATAATAACAATTATTATTAATAAGTAGGACGCTTTTTCATTTCTTAATAGACTATTATAGTTTTATGTTTTAGAATAAAAATGGCATATTCTCAATAATATTTGTAAAGGAAACATAAGCCCTATATGTATCGTTTACATATATTTAAATTAATATGGAAAAAGAGTGCATGTTTTTACCAAAACTAATATTGGATTTTTTGCATGCATGTACGTGTAAAACAATATAAATTGCACAAAAAAATAATGAAGTTTTTCCTCTTAAGAAGTTGTTACACCACCCTGTTTAGAACTTCATTATAGATGTTTTATGTTATAACTAATGTGGTTCAAATGATGGATCTGCGACAAAGCAAACACAGTTTTGGAAAACACTCGTCACTACATCGTTCTTTTCCCAAACGATGCATCGTACTTTGGTAATTCAGTCGGGAGTTACGTTGTTGTTTGGGAAATGCACCCCTGACTAGTACACTGTTCAACAGCTAAAATGCAGTTCAATCAACATGGTCTAAAGCTTGTTGACCAAGCAATTTTTCCTAATTAAGTTAGTTAAGTCTAGTGGGAATGTTGGCATACCAACTCCAAAACCTAACAGATGTTGTTGAGCATTTGTGTTTTGACAGGGCTGAATAAACAAGATGGAAACAAAGTGGAAAGGACACAATAGGAGAACGACTAAAGAATTATGGCTGCAAGTTCCTACTGTGGGGTTGTTAAGCAGGCACATTATAATCAACAAAAAAGCAAGTAATTAAGTCTGAATGAGTCTGAAAATGAAAGGACTCCAAAATGTAATCATTGTGCGGCTATTATCATATTTTATATTCCAGTTTTCTTTCTATATATCAATACTGCCACTGACATGAACAAACAGTCCCCATTATGACTATATTAAGCTGCTGAAAAGAAAATGTGTGCTGCTCTCCATAAATGATAAATAGAAGTTGCAGAATGGAGAAGATAAGCAAAAAAGAAATTTGAATGCACTAACGGTGGCTCAGTGGTTATAACTGTCGCCTCACAGCAGGAAGGTCACTGGTTCGAGTCCTGGCAGGGCCAGTTGGCATTTCTGTGTGGAGTTTGCATGTTCTCTTTATGTTCGAGTGAGTTTCCTCTGGGTGCTCCGGTTTCCTCCACAGTGATATAGGTGAATTGGGTAAACAAAATTGGCCATCAAGTATGAGTGTGTGTTTGTGTGTGTGTGTGTGTGTGTGTGTGAATGTGACAGTGCATAGGTGTTACCAAAAAACAGAAGTGTGCGCACATCTGAGATTCTCAAAGGCAGGTGCTTGATCAAAACAAACACTTTAGCTCTCAAAAAGAATTTCTTGTAACAACGTTTCGACCTACATAGTATTCACTAGGTTAAACAAGAAAACAGGAGAACTTAAAAAAATAGTCAAGCTCTACACCTCACACCTGCAAACAATAATCGCACCAATCAACCAACAAGCCAGTAAACAAAAACAAATTATACAAAAATCCAGACAAACCACAACAGAATACATATGTAAATATAAGACACATACATAAACATTCAATTACAAAAAAGACATCAAATCAAAGTCCAAATGAAAACCCCTCTGAGACAAAGTATTCATTGTATAAATGTAAAAAGCTTCCCTCCGCAATAGAAATCTATCTTTATTTGCACCTCTTCTAGAAACCTTCACTTAATGTCTTCAACTTCACTTCATTTAATGCCTATACAGTATATCATAATATCAAAAGGTTGTTTCAATGCATTAAAATGAACAGAAATAGGATTATGTTGATCATTTAATCGTATATTACTTCTGTGTTCAGCAATTTGTGTTTTTAAACACTGTATTGTTTTATCGAAGCTAAACAACAAGGATATTTAATAATATCAATCACATTTGTTTGTGTTTGGGTGTTTCCCAGTATTGGGTTGTGGCTTGGAAGGGTATTTGCTGCATAAAACATATGCTGGAATAGTTGGAGGTTCATTCCGCTGTAGCAATCTCTGATAAATCAGAGACTATGAATAAATGAATGACAACACTGTACATATACAGGGTTGCAACCTATTAGGAATTAGAATGTCTTGGAAACTTTAATTTAAGTGAATTTTGAATAGTAGTAGCAAACATTCAGAATTGCACCTGAACATAAATGAACAATCAATCAGGTACATTTTCACTAGAAAAACAATGTCAGTGAGGACAAATTCTGAATAACAGCTTTACAAAGCCTCTGAAAAACATTTCAGCACTTCACATAATACAGCTTTAAAGTAATCAATAATTCTTACTTTATATCAAGCAGCTTTAACTACAGTTAAAATCAGAATAATTAAACCCCCTTTGAATTTTTTTCTCTTTTAAATATTTTCCAAATGATGTTTACCTGATCAAGGAAATGTTCACAGTATGTCTGATAATATTTTTTCTTCTTATTTGTTTTATTTTGGCGAGAATAAAAACAGTTTTTATTTTTTAACAACCATTTTAAGGTAAAAATTATTAGCCCCTTTAAGCTATAATTGTTTTTGATAGTCTACAGAACCATCGTTATACAATAACTTGCCTAATTACCCTAACCTGCCTAGTTAACCTAATTAACCTAGTTAAGCCTTTAAATGACACTTTAAGCTGTATATAAGTGTCTTGAAAAACATATAGTGGAATATTATTTACTGTCATCATGGCAAAGATAAATTATTATAAAGTATTTATATTTTACCCGATATCTGAATTACATCTGTAATTACTTTCTGTACTTACATTTATTATAATTACACTGTTGACCCATCCCTTACACCTTAACTACCTCTTACCCGCACCACCAAACCTGTCTCTAACCTTACCCAAGCATCACAAGTGTTGTGCGATACAATAAAAACACAATTAGTGAATTGTACTTATTTTTTGATGCAAGTAGTAATTAAGGCCAGTACATGTACACTACCTGACAAAAGTCTTGTCATGGATCCCAGTTGTAAGAGCAGCAAATAATAACTTGACGTCTAGTTGATAATTTGGAAAAGTGGCAAAAGGTAGATTTTTCCAATGAATGTTGAACTGCATCCCAATCCTCACAAATACTGCAGAAGACCTACTGGAACCCATATTGACCCACGATTCTCATAGAAATCAGTCAAGTTTGGTGAAGGAAAAAATCATGGTTTGGGGTTACATTCAGTATGGGGGCGTGCAAGAGATCTGCAGAGTGGATGGCAACATCAACAGCCTGAGGTATCAAGACATTTGTGCTGTCCATTACATTACAAATCACAGAATTCTTCAGCAGGATAATACTCCTTCCCATACTTCAGCCTCCACATCAAAGTTCCTGAAAGCAAAGAAGGTCAATGTGCTCCAGGATTGGACAGCCCAGTCACCAGAATGAACATTATTGAGCATGTCTGAGGTAAGATGAAGGAGGAGGCATTGAAGATGAATCCAAAGAATCTTGGTGAACTCTGGGAGTCCTGCAATAAGGCTTTCGTTGCCATTCCTTTATTAATAAGCTATTTGAGTCATTGCAGAGATGTATGGATGCAGTCCTCTAAGTTCATGAGCGTCATACACAATATTCATTCTTTTTCCACTGCACCATGACTTTATAATCTGTACTGTACATTATTTCTGTTAAGTGACAAGACTTTTGTTTAAGCAAAGTCAGAACGTACTGTCCTAATTAAATCATTAAAAATCAAAGCATTATCATATTTTATTTTGGTTTTATTTTTATTATTAAGTGTAATCTAGAGGCCTTTGCCCATAAGCCACTTCTGATATCAAATGATCAACTAGAAGTCAAGTTATTTTTTGTTGTTCCTAAAACTTGGATAGGTGACAAGACTTTTGTCAAATAGAGTAAAGTGGTACAAAGAACTAAAATCTTTTTTATGCATTTTGGTTGCTCGTGACAGTTGCAACTGCCTTTTTGGGACAATGCTGTTATCGTCTCTGGCAAAAACAACCGAAATGGTCATTTGCATAAACAGTGAACCATTTTATTTGCTAGTTAACTGAGTCAAATATAGCATTTTAGTCATGTTTAATGATTCAAATCAAAATCACAAATTAAAAACTTTTTTTTACCTTTACCCAGTCTCTTTTTGGTCATGCATGCCAATCAACTAGCTCAATCCACAACCACGCATCACAAGACACTAGAATCAAACATCTGACATACACTGTAAAAAATGCAGGGTTCCACAAAGTTACTTCATGTTGTGCCAACACAAATCAATTAAGTTCACATAATCCTTTTTTTACTAATTTAAGTGGAATAAAAATAAAACAATTAAGTTGTCCCAAAAAAAACTTAAGAATTGTTTTGTTTCAACTCATTTTAAATAAGCAAGTTGACCTTCCTGAACCCAGTTCATAGAAACAATTAAAATTGTTAGTTCACCCAAACATTATGCTATTAATTACTCACCCGCATGTCGTTTCAAACCCCTAAGACCTTCGTTGGTCTTTAGAATACAAATTAATACATTTTATGTGAAATCTGAGAGCTTTTCCCCAAAAAATACAAAAAAAAACATGCCCAACACTGAGGAGAAAAATTTTAGGGTGCTTTCACACATGTTAACCGATTGTTTTCTTCCGAAACAGGGATACAAATTTTTACAATGTTGCACTTTGTCCTTGGTCCAGTTCGCTTTCACACTGCAATGTTTCTAAATGGACCAAAATAGCTAAAACAAGTCACATGCGAGTAAACTCTCCTCACTTTGGTCAGAGTTTCACGGTTTATTTTTCAGTCCTGCTCAGCTGTCATCCATGCTTATTTCAATTTATGACAAAGAGCAATAAGACATTATAAGCGAAAAGCTGCGCTTTAATTTTGAATGGTGACACCCACAGACAGCTTCACCAAATATAAATCAGAGGTAAGACTTTCTCATACATAACCTTGGCTAGAATTCTGCATTATAAACTTTACATTATAGCGAGAGATAACAGATAAACCAAGACTGCAGTTTTCTGACTGCAAGAGTGCAATTTTCCTAACAGATAAACAGCTCTCGTTAATAGTTCAGCATGCTTTCACGTTTGTATTTGACATGAAACGCACGTTTACCGGTAGGAATGACATAACGTCCTAATCATCATTCTCTCTTCATATAGCCATATATGCCTATTACATATTCATAATACATTCTGATATAGCCTGGTTCATTAGTTGGTTGAATTAGTTATTACTTTCACACTGCAATCGATCTGCTCCAATGTTCGTTTCAATTGAGCGGAGACCACCTCATTTAGGCGATCTCGGACCGATTGATTTGGCACGAATCCGAGCGCGATTGCTGGTTTCACATATGCCAAACGAACCGCGCTAACTGGAGAAACAAGCCAGGTTCTGAAACAAAAGTCTAGGTGTGAAAGCACCCTTAAATAGTCATAATTTTTGTTTTATGTGCGCACATAGCTTGATAATATTCTGATTGAACCGCTAAAGGCATACAGTATTTTGAGGTTGTTTTGGTACCTTTCTAGACTTTGAGCAAACCTTCTTGTCTATGGAGGATGAGGGAGCTCTTATTTGTGTTCCAAACCTATATGTCAGGAGTTTGAAGCCACATGAGGGAGAGTAATTAATAACATCATTTTCATTTAGGGAATAACTAACACCATAAGTAATGCACCCATTGTGCTTGTATTGGTTTCCCATTGCATACAATAACCCACCAATCTTATAGAGCACCCTCTCCATTCCCAATCCCAGCAGATCTCCATCTCACTCCTGCTGCTGTGTGTACAAACTGATAATTCTGTCAGCATTCTGGCCATGTTCTCCTGGCAGGCTCCAGCACAGTGTTACAACTGGCATCTCCCCTGTGAAACAACTGCTAACAGTGACAGTTAACACAGCGCCGCAGCACAATTCAATTCTTTCAGGCCAAAGCAACGACTGTACCGAGGTAAGAGAAAATGCTACAGCGCGTATTGTGTCCACTAATAAGATTGTGAGTGCATTTCTTGTGTACTGTAGTCCTGTTCTTTAGTGACAGGCTGAAGTGGAGTGGAAGGTGATGGTTAGCCTGCACTCTCAATTGAAAAAAGCTCTTAAAAAGGCTTCTCTCTGATTCTAGCACACATGTAATTATGTGGGTACTGAAAGGTACAATTATCTAGACATAATCTAAAATGTAAAACCTTTTACATGTGAAGATTTGTGAATAATTTAAGACTAATGAATGTGGAGGTTGGGTCTCTACCTGTTCTCCACAATACCCATACAAACAATATAGTACCTATACAAATAATCCACTGCGGTTTTCAGTGAAATGAACACTAGACGTTATTCATTCCACCAATATTCATTCCTTTTCATTATGATCATGGGGCATATTATAATTATACATCTGAAGGCAAAATTAAAAGCCCTCCTGTGTTCACCAAGTGGTGTTTAGCTGAGAGATTTTCTTCAACATATTTTTAAACAGTGTTTTTAAAAGCTCATTTCTAAATGACGAATTTCTTTTGTCTTTGCCATGATGACAGAACACAATCATTTAATACTTATTTTCAAGATGCTATTATGGCTGTATGATTAATCGAAAAGAGATCACAATCTCGATTCGACCACCCACACGATCTTAATTCAGCATCTCTACAATTCAGCCAACGATAATTTCAAGTTCGGGAAAAGCATAAAGGCAATCACATAAATCATAATTCAATTATCCGTTCAATTGAGGTTGATTTTCAGTCATTTTATGGATCATTCCCCTCCACACAGTTTTATTAATCATCACTTCTTTGAGTTTGCGCATGCTCATGTTGGTATCAGATTTGACAGTATCAAGCCAACGAGTTCTTGGGTGGCCTTTCCTCCTACTTCCACTGACCCATCCCAGCATGACTGCCTTCTCGAGTGAATTGCTACACATGACATGGCCAAAATAGGATAATTTCTGTTCACAAGTCATCATAAGTCTTCACATAGTTTTAAATAAGTACCTCCAAATGGTGTTAAAATGTCACATACTGTATTTGTAAGGAATAATTCATCCAAAAGTGTACATTTTTGTCTTAATGTAATTATGTATTCGTGCCTGTGATTGATGGTCCACTTTGTGGTCCACTTTAGTGAACAGAATCTGCATAGGCTGTGAGTAACAGGTAATAAAGTTGTGAATAACATTCAGTTTGTTGCACAGAGTGATCATTTGGGTGTCGCGCGGGAAGAATAATTTGAATGTATGTTGTTGTTTTTTTTCTCAAAGTGACGGCAGACTTGACATAAGCGCACTCTGCAGTGAAACTGAAAGAGTTAACGTCATTTAAATGATCATATTGCATATTAGAGTTAAAATAATGACAAGCATTTGCTATGTTTTTTTCTTTCATAGCTAACACAAAGTGTTGTGCATGAAAATAAATGTTTTACAGTGTCAGTATAACTATTTTAGCCTATATAGCGATAAATAAAATGCAATAGGGAATCTCTGACAAGTGTCTCATTTTATCAGTGAATAAAATGGTCTAATAATGTTGTCAATGACAGATTGCAAGCATACTGTATGTCTCAAACTAAATAATTCAACTTTATAATTATGAATAATTATATTCTGATGTCATCACTTTACTGTGCATTAACAACCAGGACAAATTTAAAGTCCACCATTCCAAGTCTATACAAAATTGAGCATTTTAACCAACAGAAGACCTACACATAAGCCTAATATTATTATTGTTGTTTTACCATATGTTTGAGAATTAACAATAATAATTAATAATGAAATTATTCACACCCCTGGCTAATTGTAACTTAAAGTTACTTTTATTCAACAAGCAAGTTTTTTTGACTGGAAATGACACAGGCTTCTCCCAAAAGATAATAAGACGATGTACAAGAGGCATTATTGTAGAAGAAAATATTTCTCAGCTTTCACTTACCTTTGAACAAAAAGTGGCAGTCAGAATTTGCCAGGGGTTTGAATAATGTCTGCTTGACTGTATCTATCTCTAAATGAGTAGCATTTTCAAAATAGCAAACTTGCTCTGCAATGCACTCTGTTACAACAGAGCTCAAACAGCCTTTTACTGCATGTTTTTCTTTCACACTGTTTGTTAGGTTTAGTGTAGGTGGTATATTATTGCAAAACATAATAAAGCATTAACCTTTTAGCGCCACTCATCAGTCATTTTTAGACGTTTACAGTGTATATGTGATTTATATATGTTTTTGCAATATTGCACTTTAATCTGCTGAAGCTTTCTAAAGCAGTTCCATCTACACTGTAAAAATTATATGACAATAGTAACTTATTTTAGTAGGTTAAACAGCTTTCAACTAAATTTTGTTAGTTAAGTTTAACTTGCTTGGCTCTATTTTAATGTTCTGAGCACAAAGTATTAGTATTAAGGGCATGTCCAAATCCACTATTGCTATTTTAAGGATGTAAAAATATGGTCTGTGCCATGCCACAGAGTTGTGCTTATTTTCTTAATGAGCTATGGGTGTGTTTTGAGTGAAACATTCATAAAACCAATCAGAGTCTCATCTCCCATTTCCTTTAGGATTCAGTTGCGTCGTGCCATGGCGCATTTGCTATTTACATGGCCAACTTTGTAAGTGGAAAACTGAATGCTTTACTAGCGAGAAAACAGTAAACAGACCATCTGCAGCGTGAGGATAAAGAATGAGCCTCCTCCATTCGACCTCTTTAACTTCTCCTTACTTTACTTTTACTCATTACTTTACTCCTTTACTTTCGTGGATAAGAAAACTGTGTTGTACGCACTCCGCTAAACACATCCATTAACCTACATATTTAATTTTGTTTGTTAAGAGCAAAGATTTGTTTCAATTTCTAAATTCAGTTCTTATTTCCAGCAAATTAATAAACAATATTAACGAAGTGTGGTCAAAATATTTAGTTATATCCAAACACACATCCTATTCTTATGCCCCATATGGTGATGTATTACGTCTCCAAAACCCGACAAGTGGACAAAATTAAACTTGTTTTTAATAAAACAAATATAAATATGCATATAATAAATAACACTACTAATAATAATGCAATTATTATACAAATGCAAACTGTCATGAATAAACTGGAAAAAAAGCCCCCTGAGAGGAAGAAGGCTTGGAGGCAGTAGTTGTCATATTTATGTAGAAAATAATAATTTTTGTAACATTTTAATCAATTTTTTTTCCATATGTAAAGATATTTGTGTGTTGCTGTACATCCTGTGTGTATTAAGCAATGTGTACGAGTTTGGACCTGCATAGGTGAAAAACTAACATCCTCTACGCTGGACTTTAGACCAGCTTTTAGTTGGTCAATCTCACTGTCTATTTCAGTTCCTAAAAATAGAAACGCACCAACAATGTGCCTTAACACCTCAAATCTAACACCCTAAAACCTCCTTTTTTATAGATCGGCACACGCATGAGTCCACAAAGTGGTGCAAAGGGATTTGCTATTTAAACAACGTGGCACAAAACGTGAAAATTACAGTTGCACTGGTCTGAAAATAGCAACAAATCACACCATACATGTCTTGCGCCTTATTGTGCATGTATGATATAGGGCCCAATATCTTTAGTCAGTTTGACCAATGTGAAAACTTCATTTGATTCAACTAAAATATTCATATGCAGCAAGACTTTCTTTACAGTTCAATCACTTACCCAAAGGAAAGTGAATCAAAGATGTGGCTTTAAAAAGAGATGAAGTAAAATCTCATTAGAAAACCTGTCATTTAAGAATGCTGTGATGTTTGATGCTTGCTTTACTGTCTGCCTTTTAGTAAATAAACGCATATATTCCCTTAATGCTCAGCAGAACAAAAGCCTAAGACACCTGCAAGAGAAACATCTGACAGGCCATATCAACTATTTCTCTGTCAAGCAGCCAGGTTTAGCACAAAGCGTGGGCCGGCAGGTCAGCCAGGTGAACTCCCCCGGGTCTCCGCTAACATCAAAAATCAACCAATCTCCACTGCCTTGGATCTAATCGACCTTCCCCCATAATGCCTTGGGACACCGTCTGAAAGCAGTAGGATTCCCTAAAACAATTCTGGCATGCTTCTTCCCTTATCTGCACTGCAGACTGCGACTGTGGAGCTTTCTTGCACATTAAAGAGAGTGTTTCCTTTAATGTGGGAGTATGTGGATGGGTAGATGGAGAATGTGGGGAAACACTAGCAGTGCACACAGACAGAAGTGCAGTAGCTGGACATTCAGCTGATCAATGACTTAGAAAAAACACAGTATGAACTTGTCTCCTTTAAATGAAAGACTTGTAGGAAGCCAATGCCACTTACAGTCATGTGAAAAAAGTTAGGACACTCTGTTGAATTTCATGGTTTTAAAAATATATATGGTGCGTGACAGCTCTTAGAGGGCTGGTCCAGAGTGTATTTTCAAGGCTTCGTTGTGTTTATAAGATGCAAAGAAATGTGTGCTCATGCTTCACTTATAAAAAAAATCACGTTTGATTATATACTCAGCTAACATGAAACGACATGAGCACACAGCTGAACCTCAGGCCTGCTCTCTAAAATACAATCTGACAAGTGTCTATCACATATATTTGGAATAAGCATGTGTAAGTAATATGAAACATTCACATATCTTTTGTGAGTTGTTATTTGAGATGTAGAATGCACACGGCATTTTAGCTTTCTCTGCTATAACATTACAGAGCCTTTGGCCACGCCCCTTCGCTGCACATGGTGTATGATCATGGTGAATGCACATAACCTGAAGCGTTTGTGATCTCACTAGCCCTGATGTCATTTTTTGTAGTCCTCAAACTTTGTTCGGTGTAGGCTTTGCTAAGCTAACTATACAAGCCAATGTCTCCCTTTGCATTGGACTTTGAGCGTATTACATTCAGAGATGTTGTTTATGTTCACACAGCTACATTACACATCAACTAAAGTTTAAAAAATACAATATCGTAGTGGACCACCCTTTCAAAATGTAGAAAAAAATACCAACAATGAACAACATTTTTTGACATCTCACATGTCATTGGTTATTTAACAAAAATATAGGCAAGATAGAAAAGCCACGGGTGACAAACTTAGGACACCCTATGTTTCAGATGTCTGTAAATCCACCTTTAGCGGTAATTACTTAAAGTAATCATTTTCTGTATGTCCTTCTCAGTCTCTCAGATAATTCTGAAGGAGTTTTAGAGTTTTTGCCCAGCTCTCACCACTGCATTTCATTCAGGATGAGATCTGTACTTTGACTGGACCATTGAAACACCTCAAATAATTATTTCAGCCGTTTTGTGGTAGATTTGCTGCTGTGCTTGGAAATCTGGGATCACTGTCTTGCATGATTTTGGCTAGGCTTTAGCTGTCACATGGGCATTGTGCTAACACATGCCTGCAGGCTTCAGACCAACAAACTGCTAAAACTTCTGCTGCGATCAGTTCAGGCATTTGACTAGCAGTGCCTGCATGGGTGGACTAGCTATCGGGAGCATTGGCAGGATTCCCGGTGGCCTGGCGACTGATTTGACCTGCTGCAGCCAGACTTAAATTTTTTTTTAAGAATGTTTAAAATAATAGTTCAAGTGCAGGCCAGTTTTTTCTCCCATTAACACTGATATCTGCCAGAAGTAATATATGTAATAGTGCTGCTACTATCATCACATAAAGTTCTGTTCATTCATTCATTTTCCTTAGGCTCCTATTTATCAGGGATTGCCACAGCAGAATGAACCGCCAACTATTCCAGCATACATTTTATGCAGCAGATGCCCTCCCAGCTGCAACCCAGTACTGGGAAACACCCATACACTCTCGCATTCTCACACACACACACACACACACACACACACACACTCATACAGTGTGGCCAATTTAGTTCATCCAATTCATTCCTTGTACAATTCCAATACATACATCATATCTCTTTGTTTTCACCAAATTTCTCATCCTAAAGGTGTTTTTACCTTAATTTGTTTTTTTACCCTACCTGTGGTGGATACAGTCTGTGTTTACCCCACTTATAGTGGATAAAGTCGTATCACTGCTGGCAATAAATTTTACTCTCTGACCACTCAGTTGTAGTGATGCCAGCAACTTTTAGGTCCAGCTGACAGTAACATAGAGATTTTGGTCATAGGATCTCGGAAGTGTACGTCTACTGATTCAGCACCTCATGATGGATCCACAGTTAACCAAGGGCACTTGCATGAGCATTAGTCGCACATGAAACAGAACAAAAGTGCCCTTATGACCTTGCTTTCATACATCTGCTACCATTGTGGTATTTCATCCTGCTCTCCTAATTCTCTTCTCATCCCTGACTGCATTTGACTTTTATATATACCAAAGCACGCATAAGCACACATATATGATTATAATAATGCCACAAGTAATGACACAATAGATAGATACATATTAATAATACTGAAATCCCTCAAATAAGCATATACATGAAAGTAATAAATTAATAAGAAATTTATCAAGACACAATAAATTCCCCATCAGTATTTCCCACTGAGATAGGGTGAAGGTTAGGGTCATCTGGGCTGTGGTGTGGTCCTTCATATTGTGTTTAAGTTACATAGCATTTGTATAAGTTACACAGAATGTGAATTTGTTAGTTAAAGTGAAAGACTAAATTCAGTATGGCTCAAGAAGCTTAAATGTCAAGCTACGCCTGTTTGACTAGCAATCATTCAGTATTATGTTTAGGCTTGGGCTGTATCCAAATTTTGATATTGTCAAACCTCCTCCCTATTTACCTCGGTATACGGTATTACAATGCATAATAAAAAAAATTATGATGAAAGGCTCAGAAAGCATCACCAAACTGTTGGCTTGTGCCTAAACCATTCAGAAACTGAATACCGTACATGCGACCTTAAGTTTGCGGTCACCTGTTTGTTGCACAATTTGCAAATTGTCTTGTTCGTATTAGAGATCTGCGCGCTGTCTGTATACACACACACACACACACACACACAGACACACACACACACACACGCAGCACCACTCTCTCTCTCTCTCTCTCTCATTCACACACATACACACACACACACACACACACACACACACACACACA
>CAIGQZ010032545.1:14873034-14962274 GCA_903798205.1 Danio tinwini | reverse complement strand
ACACATACACACACACACACACACACACACACACACACACACACACACACACACACACATAAATAGCATCTGCAGATACGCGCGTGCTCGCTCGCTCGGGAGCGATATTGTTAGACCGCCTGCTCCCGTTCAAGTTACACCAGAGTTACCGACCGCTCTCGTGCTTTATTCAGAAATGTATTCCCGTACCGCAAGAAATCTGGTCGGGTCCTGCGGCTCCCGCGGTACAGCAGCGGGAATTCAGACCTCTAGTTCGTATTTACCACGTAACACTTATCGTTCGGTCGAAACCCGAAATACTGCCAAACTGCAGAGGTTGTGTTTTTTTTTTTCGAGACCAGGTGACTTGGTGTGCGACTCGCCATCTTACCTTACCTCTCTCTCTCTCCTCCACACTGTCCTGTGATGACAATCATGCATACGCATTTATAGGCATTAAATAAATAATATTTAATACTTGTATAATACTTAATACTTCCTATATAAGTGCATTGTTTTTTATGACAGTATAATGGTTTTAAAACTGATATGTGGTTATTTATAGATCTCGCGATATACCGTATTACCGCCCAAGCCTAATTTTGCTTATTCATTTTATTTACACATAAGTGGATACTTATCAGAAACTTGCTGTAAATGATCCAAAATTAATTAGTCAAACCTAAATTTGACATAAGCAGCAAGCGCAGGAGTGAATCAAAAAGATCAGTGAGCATGGGGTGGAGGTGAAGGGGAAAACAATGGAAGAACAGGCACGAGCCCAAATCTCTTAGCTGGAGGCCCTGAGTATTTTTAATTAGGCAGAGTCTCCTGGGATTGAACAGTGTGATTTGCAAAGACCTGCGGGAATCGAACAAATTTTCAAATACTTAAAACAGATTCCCTGCTGACTTCATTTTATGTTGCACTTTGCAGCTGCATAATCTTTGCAAAGGAAGTTCTTCTCCGAATCTATTCCGATGACTTTAAAGCCTCTCTAAAAATATGCCATTGCATTACGACAAATCTTCAGCGGTGAGAAAAAGGAAGAACTTATCAGAAAAACGTTGAATGTGCCAGCAGCCGTATGTGCAGCAGTTGACGCATTGCAAAAAACAAGTCCTGAAAATGCATCTAAAACCGAAATGATAAAGCACTACCTTTTTTAAACTACAGTGTGTGAGGGGCTTTGTGTGTTCATTTGTGCTTTAATTAAACCTTCTCTATCTGCTGCCTCTCAGGAGCCGTTTCTGACCGCTGCGAGGACTGACACAGAGAAGCATATGGGCTCAGGATATTCATTTATCTTCCAGATACATTTTTTAAGGCAGCAGTTAGCTGGCATCAGACTGTGTTTTGCAGTTCACAGGGCCATTTTCTAAAGCAGAGAACTGTCCAGAAGCCCCAGTAAGGCTTTAATTAGTAGAGAGGGAATAGGAGGGGTTTCAGATCTCAGGCCAGCTTCCATCAAAGCAGGGTTCATTCTGAGGAAGATGTAATGCATTCATAAACGAGCTGTGTTGGGACTGTGCCCACTGCGAAAAGCACAGGCATGCTTACACCTGCCTGGCTTTTACTCTGCCATAATTATGCTATATAGACTTTGGCACATGGAATTTTGCTACTTATCGGTTATCAACTGGGTCATAAGGCCCAGATCTAGTTTATAAGATGAGTAGAGTTGTTGACTGGATTTTATAAAAGACAGTAACTTTTTATATAATGCTATAAATATGATTTATTATTTGCATTTGCTATTGGGCAGGTGATAAAATTGGAAGCTCACTATTTGAGCACTCAAAAACAGATCCATTTAGGACAAATGCAAGATGTGTCATCAATATTGGCAGTGGAAAAACAAAAAAGTACACTGTTATGAACTAAATAGATGAAGTAACGCAAAACAAATTACTCGTAGCAGATAACCTAGCTTTCTATCATAATTTACAAAGCTAAAGATTATACTGTTTCAAACTACCTAATACATATTTTAAACAGATGAAGGCAAAGTTACAAGACCTCTTGTGAAATATTATTTTTCAAAAATTTTAAAACTTATAGAAATAAGACTTTCAGTTAAGCCTGGATTTATTTTTTTGCATATTTACACACATATACACTCACCAGCTACTTTATTAGGTACACCTTACTAGTTCCGGGTTGTACCCCCTTTTGCCTTCAGAACTACCCTAATCCTTCGTGGCATAGATTCAACAAGGTACTGGAAATATTCCTCAGAGATTTGGTCCATATTGACATGATAGAATCACATAGTTTCTGCAGATTTGTTGGCTGCACATCTAGGGAGTTCTAGGAAGGTCCTGAGAACTCCCCTGCTTGTCGCTGTGTGAGAAGTGTAAACTAAGGTTGTCTTAGGTAATAATTTGGTTTAGTCGATTAGCTATGGTGTATGTTTTTGGATGGTGGGAGGAAACCGGGGAACCCGGGAGAAACCCACGCGAACACAGGGAAAACATGCAAACTTTGCATAGAAACGCTAACCGGCCCAATAGGAGGTTGAACCGGCTGTGTTCTTGCTGTGAGGCAACAGTGCTAGTCACTGGACCGCCGTGTCGCCCTATAGAAAAAAGGGTGGAAGTAGGGGTGGAAGGGGGGGAACTTTGAGACGAAGATAACTGGAGTGAAAGCTCTGGTTTTTATAGTGTGTCCGTAATCATCTAATAGGGCAGATTATAAAGCTGATAAGTTGCCAGCTGTGTTCATTATAAGCATGTGATGCTCTCGAAATTAGTTATAAATAAACCACACAAAGTGTGGCAAGAAAATTTCCCCCACACCATTACACCACCACCACCAGCCTGAACCGTTGATTCAAGGCAGAATGGATCCTTGCTTTCATGTTGTTGATACCAAACTCTGACCCTACCATCAGCAGCAAAAATCTAGACTCATCCGACCAGGCAGCGTTTTTCCAATTTTCTATTGTCCAATTTTGGTGCGCCCACAAAACTGCTGCTCACTGGATATTTTCTCTTTTTCAGACCATTCTCTGTAAACCCTAGAGATGGTTGTGCATAAAAATCCCAGTAGATCAACAGTTTCTTAAAATACTCAGACCAGCCCGTCTGTATCAACAACCATGCCACGTTCAAAGTGACTAAAATCCCTTTTCTTTCCCATTTTGATGCTCGGTTTGAACTGCAGTAGATCGTCTTGACCAGAGGTCACCAAACTTGTTCCTGGAGGGCCTGCAGATTTTCGCTCAAATTCTAATCAAACACACCTGAACAAGCTAATCAAGGTCTTACTGGCTATACATGAAACATCAAGGCAGGTGTGTTGAGGCAAATTGGAGCTAAACTCAGTAGGGACACAGGCCCTCCAGGACCGAGATTAGTGACCCCTGGTCTTGACCATGTCTACATGCCTAAATGCATTGAGTTGCTGCCATGTGATTGGCTGATTAGAAATTTGCATTAACGAGCAGTTGGACAGCTGTACCTAATAAAGTGGCCGGTGAGTATATAATGTGTTCATATGTTGCAAAGATGATTTCTCAAAACAATAACAATAATAAGCAGCACAACTGTTTTCAACATTGAATAAATGTTTCTTAAACATCAATTACACTATATCAATAAATAAAATGTTTCAAAATAGAATTTTTTAATTGATTTTACAATTTACTTTCTTGGCAAGAGTTCAAATAATCTTACCTACCCAGACCTTTTAAACAGTAAAGTACTGTATAAATACATACATTTATGTATTTTATAAAAACTATTTGCACACCTAAACAGAAAAAGATATACAGCTAGAGACATGATCTCCATACTCTAATGTGAGTGACAATAATTGTTTCAGACATTTTGAGTCAAAACTCGCTGGAGCATCAACAGCAATAATTGGGTTTTATCAAGTTCTGTGTGTGAGACAGATACAGTATTCACATTTACCGCTGCTTAACAAATGTCTTTATATGTGTGTCCTGTACTTGAATGTTGAGGTTAACAGAGATGATGCATTATGATTGTTTTGGCCTCAGATGTACATGAAAAGCCACAACATTCACAGTATTTGATATAGCCACTGTGTTTTTCCTGTAGCTATGACCTAAAATGTCTGAATCAGCACACAGGTGTGCATTTCTTCTTTTAGCAGCATGCCAAAAATGCCGGTGCAAAAGTGGCTAAATAATATATGTCCCTGCCTGCTGTAGGTTAAAGCACAGCTCCAGCACAATATATTCATGCTCCACTGGCCAACAGCATGACTGCGTGCTTTTCTCCGTGTCAAGAGGTTTAAAAGCCAGGAACAGCCACTGAAGTTAAAAAGTTGTTTTACATTAATGTTTTACATTCAGTGCCATAATTGAACTGCTTTGGTACTCGTGGAAAGTCTTTGATAAATGGTAACACAATCTTTAATTGTCCTTTCATCTGAATATCAGCATTAGTGAGATATAGTCCAAGTTTTAAGGTTAACTGATTTAATTTTGTGTTGAAAATCATGATTCGTACTGAATCTACTGTTTTACAGCATGTTGACCTTTTTGAGTAATGTTAAATGTGGACACATTGGTGGTTTATTCACATGAAATATAAAATCTATATTTTAAATATATTATTTAGTTTGAAATTATACATAACTATTTAATACCTGTAAAGTAATACACTATATTAGATATGAAACTATATGAAATGGTGCCCCAAGTTGTTATTGTTTTTTGTTTTTTTTGTTTTTAATTAACATTTTTTTGTTCAGATATTTTGTAATCATTTCATTAAGTTGACATCTCAGACATTTTCACTTTTGACTAAAAGTAAAATTTTATTGTAATTCATAGTCATGTTGACATTTTCAATCAAAATATAGACAAATACACATTCATAGATGTTCATACTATATGCCTTTTCATAAAGTCCTGAATTCATAAGAATAAATATCCTGAATCTGTTTTACAGGAATTTAGCTTTCAATAATTATTCTGTTACCCAACTGTCAAAACTATTTAAAATAGATTTTTTTTCAACCAAATGAGCAATTTACAATAATTATACTTAATATATACAGTAGAAGGCAGAATTATTAGCCCCCCTGTTTTTTATTTATTTATTTCTGTTTAATGGATAGATGAGATTTTTTTCAACACATTTCTAAACTTAATAGTTTATATTACTTGTTTCTAATAACTGATTTCTTTTATCTTTGCTATGATGATAGTAAATCATATTTTACTACATATTTTTAAGACACTAGTATTCAGCTTAAAGTGACATTTAAAGGCTTAACTAGGTTAATTAGGTTAACTAGGCAGGTTAGGGTAATTAGGCAAGTTATTGTATAACGATGGTTTATTCTGTAGACTATTGAAAACAACAATAGCTTAAAGGGTCTAATAATTTTGACCTTAAAATGTTTTTACAAAATAGTTTTTAGCCAAAATAAAACAAATAAGACTTTCTCCAGAAGAAACAGTATTTTCAAATTGAACAAAATGTTCTTGCTCTGTTAAACATCATTTGGGAAATATTTCAAAAAAGAAAAAACAATTCAAAGAGGTGCTAATAATTCTGACTTCAACGATGTATACTTTGTCAAAAATCATTTAAAGTTAATCACTTTTAAAGTTTACCAAAGTGCTTTGAATATTTTACCATGTGATAATGCTATAATTTTAACTAATTTAACCAATTCATCTTATATTTAGGGGATTTTTACCATTGGCAGTCTTGATTAAATAAAAACAAACTTTACAATTTACTGTGTACTGTAAAAAGCTTTTAATGCAATTAGTTCACGTTACATAAAAAGTGAGTAATTCGTTGCCTTTAAAATTTTAAGTAAATGATCTATGTGCATATTTATAAAAAATAAGTTGAGTCAACTTAACAGTTCCAAGTTACAATGAATTTACTCAATTTTATAAAGTAAAGTGAATTTGTCCCTTTTAAATCAACGGGATAACTAACTGCTTTTTATAGTGTATGAATGCTGAAATCTGCTGAACCAACAGACATGAGACGGTTTAAAAAAAAGGTCTCAGTCCACTTCCAAGTAAATCAATGGTATCTAAATGAAGCAAACGCACCACATGGTGTTTCCATAGATGCAGCCAAAAAAGGAAAGTAGCTTAAGCATAACAGTTTTTTTTCTATTTATAGTTATGATGTTACTCATTACAATTCAATGCAAATGCTGGAAACATGTCTCTTTGCAGCAGATCTTAAAATGTGTGTGTGAAACAGATATTTCTGCTATTGATTTGACTATGTATATATTCTTAAACACGCATATACTTACCCTGTTCTGTTGATATGAGCTCTAATACACAGTAAACTACTGGAAAGAGGGAATATTGACTCCTTAAATTGATATTTTTATCTAGTCTTTTTTACTCTTACTTACTCATTTATTTGTAACCTAGGTGATTTTTTTGTTGTTTTTCTCTTTTTCAGAGGATAGGTTTTAATTTAATTTAATTTAATTTAGACGACGCAGTGGCGCAGTAGGTAGTGCTGTTGCCTCAGCAAGAAGGTTGCTGATTCGAGCCTCGGCTGGGTCAGTTGGCGTTTCTGTGTGGGGTTTGCATGTTCTCCCTGCATTGGCGTGGTTTTCCTTGTGTCCCCCGGTTTCCCCCACAGTCCAAAGACATGCGGTACAGGTGAACTGGGTAGGCTAAATTGTCCATAGTGTATGAGTGTGACTACTATTACCAGTGTGCAGCACCCATCGCCAGACAGCCAGACAGCACATGACACACCAGCTGATTGGTGGAGAGGAGATCGAGTGATGAAGCCCATTATGATACTGGGATGGTTAAGAGGCCATAATGGACAGAGGCCAGTAGGCAAATTTGGCCAGGATGCCGGGGTTAAACCCTTACTCTTTTTCAAATTATTTTTTACGACCACAGAGAGTCAGGACCTTGGTTTTAATGTCTTATCCGAAAGACGGCGCTTACTGGGCAGTATAGAGTCCCCTTCACTATACTGGGCTGTTAGGACCCACACAGACTGCAGGTTGAGCACCCCCTGCTGGCCTCACTAACAACACTTCCGGCAGCAACCTAGCTTTTTCATGTGGTCCAGGCACAGCCCTGCTTAGCCTCAGTGGGTGACTTAATATTGTTATTACATTGAGGAGATAGTAGAATATAAGAAAACCAAGACAGTCTATAAAATGTATTATTCTGTATTATATAATACTATGTATGGTCTAAATATTTTTTGTTTTTTTAAAAACACACACATACATACAACAAGCCCGTTTAGCCCAGCTTTTTTGTACCTTTAGATGCTGTCTTAAAAGTGAACACTGAGCAAACTAGGACTAAACACATCATTTTCGGTCCAGAACAAAAGAACTGACATAAGTGCAAAAACAACATAAAAGAAAATTAAGATCCTGCCAAGTCTAACCCTATATATGAGGCCAATCATGCAACATAAAACTTAAAGGTAATTTGATGCTAAATTATCTGGAGCAATTGCAAAAAACTAGTTTAATCCCGCTATTATAAGTGGCTCAGATGTTTTGCTTGGTTTACATAAAGACAAAGCTGCTCATCTACACAAGCGAAGAATGATGAAATATCAAAGAAAACCAAGCAACGTGCATCTCTTGATCCAAAGAGGAGCCAACATGTGTTGCTGTTCTCTGTGGCCCCTGGAGGATACAGAGATGTGATGTCCAAAATCTTCTCCATTATTGAGACTGTGCAGGTCTACACCAACTAAACATTCATCTGCAGTAAAAAAACAAACAAAAAAAAAAACAGGCCCCATTCTCAGCATGTATACCACGATACAGTATATTCTAATACCGGGAATATTCATGACTAAGAAATAACCCATTATTTACCCATCATGCCATTTTTGCACCATTTTTATGATTCATAAGATCTAGAGCAGGGAAGCCTAGATGCTCGCATGCTGTGCGGGAGGCTGCTGTCAGCATGTTTATTTTCAGTGAGCGCACACATAAACACTCATTTACTGCCAGTGAGATCCCACAAATCTAGAGCAGAGAGGGGGAGAGTACAGGACAGAAGATCGCATTTACACATTCAAACCCACAACTGTTCCAGTCAAATCCAAGCGGGATAATTGGTTACTGTGTATGTACACACAAATACTCAGACCTCCTTGGCAACAAATAGCCTCTCTTTCTTAACTTTCTGAAGAAATGGTGTATAATCTAGAAGTGTTCTAGGTTGAGATTAAGGCTGGGCACACACCACAAGATAACCAGGCTGATGTAAAAGTAAAGCAGGTATTAAAGTAGGAAATGTCCAATTATCTTAGCAGATTCTAAAGATGTTATGAGTATTTCCAGCCTGATCTCATGAGGAAACGTAAGTATTTTACGTTTTGTCAGTTTAGCCGCTAATTCACACAAATTCGTACGAGTTTAGTCGTACGAAAATGTACAATTTTCAATATGTACAATAACCCACCCCTAACCCTAACCATCATTGGGTGATGAGCAAAGCGTACTAATTTGTAAGAATTCGATTCTACAAATTCATAAGAATTAGTCACTAAATCAAAAAGTTTTGAATTGCTGTGAGATTGCGTTGGTATTTCCTGTGGTGTGAAGTGTGTTACAATAGGAGTAGCTTGATCTGCTTGAAGGAAAGTCGAGGCGAATTGCACATTTTCAACATGTTGAATATTCATTCAGAGATCCTATTGGGGTCTAGGGAAATGTGCATACAGATAAGAATATCAGAATACCCAATCAGAATAAGCTTGTTGATCAAAGGATTAGCATGTCGATTTTTGACAACAGCACAAATGTTTATTAGTTTATTCGTCCGCCCTCTTTATTCTCTAGTTCAGTCTTGAAAGAGTTTGCAAGATTTCCTGTGTTTAGGGCTCTGGCTGAAAATCTGTTGGCATTACTGTGCTCTCAGTCACATCGTGGCACACTGTAAAAAATGTATGTAAATTAACAGTTTTCTGTACTGTTAATTTTTTTATTTCTACTTTTGAATTGCATTATGGGAACTCAAACTTTCCTCCTGCAATTTTTGATGCTGAAAAGTTACAAAAAGTGACTTTTATTGACATTTTAGTAGTTTGAAGCAATTTAATAATTGTGTGGGGTGGTGTTTTATGGTACAAAAAATATTTTATTGATTTATTTCTCTATGTACACTATTATTTCTTAGACAGAATTTAGTTTTTATCTAAAATGCCAATAAAAGTCCTGTTGTTAAACTAGACAGTTTATCATCAAAATTTGACCGAGCAGAGATCAAGGCCCCATAATGCAATTCATTCATTCATTTTCCTTCAGCCTAGCCTTATAGAGGTCGCCACAGCGGAATGAATAGCCAACTTTTCTGGCATATGTTTTACGCATCGGATGACCTTCCAGCTGCAACCCTGTACTGGGATCCACCCATAAACACACACATACAATAAGGCCAATTTAGTTTATTCAATTCACCTATAGCGCATGTCTTTGGACTGTAGGGGAATCCTGAGCACCCGGAGGAAACCCAGACCAACATGGTTAGAACATGCAAACTTCACACAGAAAAACCAACTGGCATAGCCGGGACTCGAACCAGCGATCTTCTTGCTGTGAGGCCATGATGCTAACCACTGAGCCACCGTGCTGCCAAATGCAATACATAAGTATAAATAAACGGGGAAAAAAACTGAATCACAAAATAAGGAAACTATTAACTAACTAACTAATATTTTTGTGGTGTAGGATTTTGTGTTCTCATTTTTGTGGTCTCTATCATTTTGAAAATCTTATCAAATTAAAAAAGAAATCTTTTAGTGTGCATTCAGTCCAAAGAATGTGTTCACGTTTGTAGTTCAGTTCTCTTGGTTCATTCATAATGTAATTTCTAAGCATGAACCAAAAATACAAAACAACAACAACAAAACATCCAAAACAACATTGTGTGCTGAGTTATACCACAGACGTAAAAAGGCTTAAACACATTTTTTTTATGTCAGTACATATGATGGTGTTTTTTTTATCAGAACTTGTAATGCTTATAAAGTAAGGTGTCAAAACTGTGGCAGGAATTCCTCCGCCACACAGTAGCAAAGATCTGCTACAAGGAGACAGCATTCCTGACACCTCTACTGAATTCTAATGGGCAACATCATGACAGTGACGAGCAAAAACATTGTATGTCTAAAAAAAAGGTGTTTTTATGGCTGTTTCTTGTAAATTAATTTCTGTTTATGGTCAATTTCAATGTCTTCAGTCCACGCTGTGTTCAGATTTTAGTCAAACCTCACCACAGTTTGATTGAAGTGGACAAAGAGACTTTTCTTGGTTCCCATCTGAACAGACCTAAAATATTAGGCTGCCAACATTATAAATGGTTACATCATAAACTGGGCATCAAAATGACAAAGGGTGCATCTCAGTTAGCTTCCTTGCTTCCTGGGCAACAGTAAGAACAGTGTTGAGTTTGGTTCACTACACATTGGGACACTGATAGTAACATGAGAAAGTCCTCATTGTAAAACATCAGAATGAGAATTTATAAATAACAGCAGAACTAATATTTCTCATAAATTCATTTTATAACATTTTTAAAGTAAATTATAGATAAATAATTTGATTATAGCATCATTCAAACATTCACAATTCATAAGTGCTTGCTAGATTGTTCTGTACCTGTCTAACTATGTCAGTTTATAGTTCAATAAAAATAAATAACAGTTTCTTTAAAAAATATATATATACGTTTCTCGTGATATATGGCAACATAATTCATGTTTCGCACTTTACAACTTCCATTAAGAGAAGATAGTGAGCATCGATGCAACCTGATTTCTTTAGGGTGCACTGTGGGATGTTCCAGGGAGAGAATGTTTCAGTGCAGTGAAGAATTTTGTGATTGGAACAGCCCTTAAAATGACTGATGTCCTGATCAGTGCCTTGACTACTGAACAAGGGAGCTGATTGAGACGCACCTAAAGATCACAGACTGTCAGACCTTCAAGTGGTTAAAATTACACAGAAACACACCTTGTTGCTAGGAGACAAGATACAACTGAAAACAAAATGTGTTCTTAAATCAGCTCAAAATATCAAACCACTTTGATATCCTCCAACTGGATGACATTATTGTGTGAAGCTAAAAACTCACAGTCTGTGCTCATCTTAAAGTATTTCCTGTGAAATCTGTCAACTCTGACTTCCAAAAATCTGTGGACTGGCTCTGACTTTTGGCAAATAGTATCAAATCCTCCAGACAGTAAAGGCAAGGCAAAAATCTGGGCAAAAGTGTAATTTAAAGTGCATCCAGAAAGTATTCATAGCGCTTCACTTATTCAATTTTTATTTACGTTACAGCCTCATTATAAAATGGATTCAATTAATTTATTTCTTCAAAATTCTACACACAATACCCCATAATGACAATGTGAATATTTTTTTTTAATTTTTGCAAATTTATTAAAAATAAAAAACCTGAAAAATCACATGTACATAAGTATTTGCATTCTTTGTCGTGAAGCTCTAAATTGAGCTCAGGTAAATTCTGTTTCCACTGATCTTGAGATGTTTCAACAGCTTCATAAGAGTTGACCTGTGGTAAATTCAGTTGATTGGACATACTTTAAAAAGGCATACACCTGTCTATATAAGGTCCCAGGGTTGACAGTGCATATCAAAGCACAAACCAAACATGAAGACAAAGGAATTGTCTGTAGACCTCCGAAACAGGATTGTCTCGAGGCACAAGGCTGGGGAAGGTTACAGAAAATTTGTTTGCTGCCCTGAAAGTTCCAATGAGCACAGTGGCCTCCATCATCCATAAGTGGCAGATGTTTGGAATCACTAGGACTCTTCCTAGAGCTGGCCAGCCATCTAAGCTGAGTGATCGGAGGAGAAGGGCCCTAGTCAGGGAGGTGATCGATAACCCGATGGTCACTCTGTCTGAGCTCCAATCATCTGTGCAGCAATCCACCAATCAGGCCTGTATGGTAGAGTGGCCAGACGGAAGCCACTTCCTGCCTGGAATTTGCCAAAAGGCCTCTGAAGAACTGTCAGACCATAAGAAACAATCTTTGGTCTGATGAGACTAAAATTGAACTCTTTGGAGTGAATGCCAGGCGTTATGTTTGGAAAAAAACAGACACCGCTCATCACCAGGCTAATACCATCCCTACAGTACAGCATGGTGGTGGATGTGGGGATGTTTTTCAGCAGCAGGAACGGGAAGACTAGTCAGGATAGAGGGAAAGATGAATGCAGCAATGTACAGAGACATCCTGAATGAAAACCTGATACAGAGTGCTCTTGACCTCAGACTGGAACGAGGGTTCATCTTCCAGCAGGACAAAGACCCAAAGCACACCACCAAAATATCAATGGAGTGGCTTTACAACAACTCGGTGAATGTCCTTGAGTGGCCCAGCTAGAGCCCAGACCTAAATACTATTGAACATCACTGGAGAGCTCTGAAAATGGCTGTGCACCGTTGCTTCCCATCCAACCTGATAGAGCTTGAGAGGTACTGCAAAGAAGAATGGACAAAAATTCCCAAAGACAGGTGTGCCAAACTTTTGGCATCATATTCAAAAATACTTGAGGATGTAATTGCTGCCAAAGGTGCATCAACAAAGTATTGAGCAAAGGCTGTGAATACTTATGTACATGTGATTTTTCAGCTTTTTTATTTTTAATAAATTTGCAACAATTTAAAAAATTATTTATGTGTGTAGGAAATAAATGTATTGAATCCATTTTGGAATAAGACTGTAACATAAAAAAATGTGGAAAAAGTGAAGCGCTGTGAATACTTTCCAGATGCCCTGTACTTCAAACAAATAAACACTCTGGATGCTTAAAATATGTTAATAAAAAAACAGCTAAACTAAAATACTTGGAAAAATACAATATTTAATACCTGCATGCCACAAAGCAATCATTAAGTATCATTGGAAAAGAGTGCAGATTCAAATGTGCTTTTAAATGATTAAAATACTCAAACCCTGCAGGCACAGGACGTCAATATGACGTCAGATTGACGTTGTACCCTAACATCGAGGGACGTTGCATTTTGTTTGGAAATAAAAATCAGGTTGACGTCAGAACCCAACGTCAAGCCGATGTCAATATGTTATTACATTTCCCATGGGGGAAGCTTTTAGTGTAAAGCTACATTTTAAGTAGAGTAACTAATAGCTTATCTCACTACATTTCCCAAGTAGCTTGCACAACACTGATTTGTACATGGCTTTTAATGGTAAATGTATATCCTATATCTAAACTGCCATTTATTACTGCACACAATGGGAAAAAAAACACCTACTGTACAGTATGTGTCTCCTAAATGTTTCATCATAGTAGCCAATGACTAATGTAGCCAATTTAACCTTCTGCTCTCTCTGCCGGCCGAGATCTCAGAGAAACAGTACAGAATTTAAAAAGGCTGAAAGAAGCAATTACATTTCCATTACAGGTACCCGAAGGGCTCTTTGTCCCCCTTAAATGGAGTGATATATTTAGGAGGGCACACGGCAGATGCAGATAAGGCGACAGGTCACGCAGGCCTGTGCCAGTCTGCTCTCATGTCAACAGCCCTGGCATTATTTACGCTCACAGACCAGGTAATCAGAAAGCAGGAGGCCGAGGCTGCCAGGCCACGCTTGCATAAAAGCTCTTAGGCCAAAAGAGCATGTCATTTCCTCTATACAACAGACAGTAATGATTCTCTGAGCCTGCTCCACACGCATGATGTAACCAATCACTCCTGCACACAGACACATGTGGCAGGGTGGCATGACCTGTGGGTTTGCTCTCAGCATGATGGGGAAACCAATTCACAGACCACGTATTTCAAAGGAATGATTAATTTACAAATAAAACTATTATACAAATATTATAAACATATAATATAAAAAAGGAGATTATGAATGAGTCATTATGAATTGTGAAATTTACTTTATATTGTTTCATACATATTTATAATTCATTCATATTTACACTAGAGGTCAAAAGGACACAAAAATATTGAATATCGGTCAGATATCTTGTCTTTGGTTCTTGCAAAGAGATCATTTGTAGGTAAAAACAGATTCCCACATTTTTTGTGTGGCTTATGGAGCTGCTGAACATTATACTAATAGATGGATTACAATTTACAATAAAGAATAATAAGTTGACTTTCATTTTTATTCCCTTTATTAATCTGGGGTCACCACAGCGGAATGAACCGCCAACTTATCCAGCATGTGTGAACCTGCGACCCAGCGACCTTCTTGCTGTGAGACAACAGCACTACGTACTGCGCCACTGCGTCGCCTAAGTTGACTTTATTCATGAAAATTTGGAAAACTACATTTAAGTACCTGAGATCAAATTAATATTAATTAATATCAGCCCTTCTGTATTATATATTTTTTAATGGTCAGTTTTATTGGCTTATTTAGGCAGTTTTTCCTCTATCCTTTTAGAATATATTCACTGTCCATCTTTGATTTAAGGCGTCACGGTGGAGCATTGGGTAGCATTATCACCTCACAGTAAGAAGGCTGTTGGTTCCAGGTCCGGCTTGGTCAGTTGGCAGTTATGTGTAGAGTTTGCATGTTCTCCCCGTGTCCGCGTGGGTTTTCTCCGGGTGCTCAGGTTTCCCCCACAGTCCAAAGACATGCGCTATACTGTAGGTGAATTGAATAAGTTTATTTGGCCGTAGTGTATGCGTGTGGATGCAAGAGTGTATGGGTGTTTCCCATTGTTGGGTTGCTGCTGGAAGGGCATCCGCTGGGTAAAACATATGCTGGATAAGTTGGCGGTTCATTCCGCTGTGGTGACCTCTGATTAATAAAGGGACTAAGCCAAAAAGAAAATGAATGAAGAAAGAATGATACACCTACAAATCCCTTAAAACAGGGGTGTCAAACTCAGTTCCTGGAGGGCCGCAGCCCTGCAGAGTTTAGTTCCAGCCCTGCTTCAACACACCTATTTGTAGGTATCAAACAAGACTAAAGCACTTAATTAGTATGATCAGGTGTGTTTAATTAGGGTTGAAACTAAACTGTGCAGGGCTGCGGCCCTCTAGGAATTGAGTTTGACACCCCTGCCTTTTATTAATATTTGACTGTACCTCTGTTCTTCTTTTTGGACCATATATTTTGAAGTGTACTATAAGTTTGTATTTTTTAAATAACAAAAGCAATAGAAATATATTTCAGATGTGTTTCAGATGCAGATATTTTCAGGTTTTTTATGTCAATGTCAATTATATTTATATAGCACTATTAAACACAACCAAAGGTTGACCAATGTGCTGCACAATACACATCACAAGAAGAGAGACATACAATTGTAGCTAAAATTAAAACAAACAATACTCACTGATAAAATGTCAAATCAAAAATTTAAGTTTTCAAACTAGATTTAAAAACAGACAGAGATGATATAGATCTAATACAGAGGGGCAAAGCATTCCATCTAGGACCAGCTACTGCAAAAGCATAGTCAGCCCTGCATTTTAGCCTTGACTTTAAATAACCCCTCAATTAATTTAACTACATTTAAACAATAATATTTTTACATATTTCTGCTATTTAAATAACTGTTTTCTTATATGTTCATTAATTCATTTTCCTTCAGCTTACTCCCTTTATTCATCAGGGTCTGTTCGCCACAGCAGAATGAACTGCCAACTTAACCAGCATATGTTTACATGCTCTTCCAGCTGCAACCCAGTACTGGGAAACATCTATACCCACTCAATCACACACATACACTACGGCCAATTTAGTTTATTCAATTCACCTGTAACGCACGTCTTTCGACTGTGGGGGAAACCAGAGCACCCAGAGGAAACCCACACAAACTTGCAAACTCCACACAGAAATGCCAACTGACCCAGCGACCATCTTGCTGTGAGGTTATAGTGCTGCTAACCACTGAGCCACCATGTTGCCCCCCATTAAAAGATATAAAAGACCCCAAAGAATCCTAGTTATTACTTAAGACAAGAAATGTATTACTTTACTTACTTAATTAACTGTGTGAAATGATATATATTTTTATGTGTAAATTATACATAATGCAGATTTACTATCACATAGGTAAACAAATTTTCAAAATATTCTTTGTGCAAGGAGCTACCTCTCTAAAGCAAGCAGCCCTGTTGGAAAACGAAAGATGATAATAACATTTCACTTCTAAGAGTTTAGCTCTATACGCTAGAGGCGAATGAGACTGCTGTGCTTTGTTTCTTGTTAGACAGTCGTATGATTGAAAACCAAAGAGTTGCAAAACATGGCACCCATCTCCTGCGGTCCTGACTCTTGATTTTTTTTTTCTTTCTCCTCCACCCTCTCACTTTCTCTCTCATTAAAACTGTCACCAAGCTGCTCCCCTGAGAGTGCTTTAAAAATAACACATATTGCGCTCGCATCGTACATCAAATAGCCACTAGTCCGTTTAACAAGGTTTGTCGCAAGTTTTATCTTTCGCCTAATTCTAACGACTCTCTTTAAAACCATTTGCAAGGACTAGTTTCACAGCATGGAGTTTTCCCTTTTGATTATGTTTTTGGATTTCTATATTTCACAGGAAATTCATAATGAACAGATAATGACAGACAAGAGCATTAAGGGGTAGTTCAAACAAAAAATAAAAATTTACTCATCATATTCTCTCCCTCTTGGTTTTAAACCTTTATGAGTTTCCTTTTTTTCTGTCAAACACAAAAGAAGATGTTTTGAAGAATGCTGGATGCTGGTGGCCATCGACTTCCATAGTAGTAAAAAAAATGTAAACACTATGGAGGTCAATGTGAGGCGACACGGTGGCTTAGTGGTTATAACTGTCACCTCACAGCAAGAAGCACGCTGGTTCGAGTCCCTGCTGGGTTAGTTGGCATTTCTGTGTGGAGTTTGCATGTTTTCTCGGTGTTTGCGTGGGTTTTCCACTTACGCCATACTGTAGGTAAATTGAATAAACTAAATTGGTCGTAGTGTATGTGTGTGAATAAGAGTGTATGGATGGTTCCCAGTACTGGGTTGCAGCTGGAATAGCATCCGCTGTGTAAAACATATGCTGGATAAGTTGGTGGTTCATTCCACTGCGGCGACCCCACATAAATATAGGGACTAAGCCAAAGAAAAACAAATGAATGAATAAAGTCAATGTATTAAGAAGACAATTGAAAGTCAAAAAGGACTGAAACAAGTGAATGGTAAATAAATGATGACACAATTTTCATTTTTTGGTGAACTGTCCCTTTAAGGCTAACCAGAAAAGGACAAAACAACAGGATGAAAATCTAGAGTAACGTAAAATCTTTCATACATGAATTCATAATCATAATTGTTCTGCGGACACAGGGTATGAATATGGATAAAGAGGCTCGTTTGCATAATGAGACTAATCTAAAATCAATTAGGAAATACATCTGCAATTTCTGTTGCAATTTAATTAGCATTGTAATATATGAAACATTCGTTTAGAACATCCAGCTAATGAAAATCACTGGGTGGTGCATTGCATATTGATTTCCTTAACAGATGACGACATTAAAATCGCATGCAGAAATCACACTGGTTGGGCACAAACAATTTAACTTTTCATAAGCCTAGCAAATGGGGATTCTTTAAAAGATTAGGAATTAGCCACTGCCTGTCCTGAAGTATTTCAGCATGTTCTGTCTTTTCAGCTGTCGGTATTGACAGATGGTTACATTTTTTTTTCAATCTCAAAACTTATTTATTTAGTAATAAGACTTAACTTGATTAACTTGATGAAAAAAAGACAGCATTAAGCCTCATTCACACTATGAGCTACTCGCAATGGCAAAACGACAAGCAACCATTCATTTCAATGGAGAGCGAGCTACTTCCGGCGACCTCCATCAATGCGAGCGACAGCGACTGTTGGCGACCAGGTGGGCGTGTCGAGTGATGTGACAAAGTTAAGAATCCTTCAACTTTATGCAAATGAAGAGCGACTTTCTTGAGCGACAGCCAATAGGAGCACCAGTAGAGCTCACGTGATCCTCTCTCAGCTCGCTCAGAGGCCGGTTGTAATTCTCCATGCTGTACACCTACACAGACCTGTGTTTGTAGAAGATCGCCACCCAGAGCGACAGACAGCTACAAAGTCGCTGCTAGTGTGAATTAGGCATTAGTGATATATACTTGCATTAGTTGTGTGTTGTTGTGTTGTCATTGTGATTGCTATTATTGATGGAATAGCAATATTTTATTATTGTGTCTACCACTGTAGGGCCTTGAGTGAAAGGAAAGGCACATTAAACTTACAATGTATTATTATTATTATTATTAATATTACTGTTGCTATTATTAATTTTTTTTTTATCATGTAACACCCAATACTGGAGAAATGACCACTCAATTTAATATCTTAAAGTATATATTTTATTATATATTTCATATATTTGTTAGATAAATAAATTGTATTCATATTTATATTATTTTTCTATTTGTATAATTTTAAAGAAACCCAAAGTTAATGTTATTAATGTATGTGCTTTTTGATATAATCACATGCCCAACTGTAGTATTCAGTCAGTTGAATGGTTGGAATGTGCCAGTTGCAGGAATATTGTGCTGACAATGATTTGACAATAGGATTCTACCAAACAAACTGTTTAGACCAATAATTAAAGACAATGCTTCGTCATCTGTTTGTATGCCTGCATATAAACTGGCCTTGAAGGACTGCCCTTTGAGCAACCAGAATGGAACCTCTTGTGTTTCTTCAGATTTGTTCCCTTGCTGCAAGAACATTAAAATCTCAGAAAATGAATCTTCCTGAGTCTTGGAATAATTTTTGATCCTGACAATTCTAAAGTGTTCTTTTAAACTGCAATATTTGATGATTTTATGGTATTTTGGATTAAACAACTGCAGATTTGGTGATCTTTTTTATCACCAAATGAAGAAACAAGAAATGGGTAAAATTACATTAGGGAATTAGGATTGATTTTGGGGTTTCAAAGAGTCTGACGACACATTTCCATTAATAATTTAGCACGATATGGTATGAAGGAGATTATGAAACACTCACCATCCTTATCAGCTCTCCGGAAAATCTGAAATACACACACAGAAATACGAAATATTAAAAGACATTCCTTTACATCACATTACTATTATATTTTACATACACTCAAAAATGATGTTTGTTGTTTGTTCAAACTACTTATTTAAAATGAGGTGAAACAACCTAATTCTTGAGGGGTTTTTTGGCGACAGCTTAATTGTTTTATGCTCCATCTACTTAAATTTGTAAAAACTGACAAATGTTTTCATGTTGCACCAACACAAATTGATTGTGTAGAACCCAGCATTTTTAGAGTACAATTTCAAATAGTTTAGACAAATCAACTCCTAATCAAAGCTCATCCTAAACAATAATTTGCATTAAAATAGTCAATTAATTGTTTAATTTTAATACCGATCTGAAATGTGCATACCATAGCAGACATTTTAACACACTGGCTGCAGAAAACTTAAGCATATAGAAATAAAGGTAATTAAAAAAAACGCAGGGTTTAATGTCAGTCAACCGACTCAGAAAAGCTATTAAAAGAGGAGGTGGTCCTATATATAGACTAAATTGCACCTCAGTCCTCAGATACCTCATTCCTCAGAATGGTACAGTGATTAATTATTGCATTGCATATTTAAAGCCACCATAACAATTGGCATAACCTTTAAATGGGCCACATTTTCTTTTCTTTTTCAGATATTACCGTTCATGTAGTGTGCAAAGCTGTTTGTGAACATTAAAGGTCTGTAAAGTTTCAAAGATTAAAGTGCACGATAAATGGAGTTATTGTCTACCAAGAGAAAGAAAGAACTGATTGTGCAGTGCCTGAATGAGTCATCTGTAAATTCAGTACGTAATTACTAAGGTTTGTAACAGATTTTGTAACTCGTCTTGTCCAGCCAAACTTTAACAACATCTACTTTAGTGCATTCTTATAGCCCTTTTCCACTAAGTGGCATGGTACGATATGGTTCAGTTCGGTACGCTTTTATGGCCATTTTTACTGTCAAAAGGTACCTAAAGGCTAACCGTACTGTACCAATTTTTTGGTTACCCTTTGCAAAGGGTACCTAGCAGGACTAAAGGGTTCCAAAAGGCGCAGCTGGACGTGCAGCTGAACGCTATTGGTTTACAGAGAAGCATCACTCGTTCGTGGAGCTAGCCAGAAAGAAAACAAAGGAACCGCCATGTTTTAAACACACAGTTGAAACATTACATTGTAATACTATATGCAAATAATAACGAGCTATAGCTGACCCGAGCTCAAACAAACCGTGTCGTTGCCTTGATGTACAGCCACAAAGCCAGGAAGAACAAAATCTGCCATGTTCTGTTTTTGTTTTACGAGGCTGTCTAAAAGTGCAAGCAGTTTCGTTTTCTCCAGGGAGCTCATGATCGCTCATGTGCGCATCTATATTTGAAATAAGGTACTTCTTGAGCTCATAATAATAACGTGCACGTGATTATTAAAGCGCTTCCGACATCCGATCCTTTCAGAAACAGACAAACGTGAGAGTGACACACTAAAAAACAAATGAGAAGCCAGACAAAACAAAGAAACAAATTGTTTCAGCAACCCGAATCATGAACTAACTGCCATGTTTATCATTGCCTTTTGGACGATTATGAACTGGGAATGACAGAATTACTCTCTAACAGAGGTCACATGTGCTGGTGAAGATTACAGACACAGATGAGAGGTTTGCACTGACTGTGGGCTACATGTTGCGTGTTGTTTTTGAAGCCAAATAAGGACTTAATGTATGCTGTGTGTAGTTTTTCTGTTATTGGTAACATATCAAAAACTGTAAGGGTCTGTATGTGTTCATATATGTTGCATTGATTTATTTATTTTATATAATTGCAGACATTACAGTAGGATATTTTGCACTGTCATTGATCTGCAATTACAATCAAATCCTGTTCATAGAAAGGTTAGTAATGAACATTTATACACAAGTATTTGTGTATAAAGCATCCGTTTTGTGAGAAGTGCTTCTCATATAATATGTGAACGACCTGTACAGCTTTACTTTGATAGTAGAAACACAAGCCTGATGAAGATGACCTGTACCGACCCGTACCGTACCGTACTGTATTGTACCAGTCAGTGGAAATGGGATACTCAAATTAATTACTCAAATGTAAATAGATAAAACATCACCAATGAGTCTATGCATCCTAAAACATGAGATGCAGCAAATGGGCCATGTTATCAACGTCAATTAAAGCAGTGGTCATGCCAACTTGCTATTTCAAACAGAAACCTTACTGTGATACGTACCAAACCGTGACTACTGTTTACTGTTACATCCCAATATATACACACACATTAATTCATTTATTTATTTATGTATTTATTTCAATTGGTTGCTGAGATTCAAAAGGGTTTGTTTTATGTTGTCAAAATATTGAGAGTTACCGTTTTCTGTGCTACGAAATCAAACATATTATTCACAGCAAACATATTATTCTTTGGACATATTTCCAAAGAATAATGACTTGGTCTCAAATTGACGTACAGCTAACAATTTTGTAAATTACACAGTATTTAACTGTAATATGAATTCAATTTTACTGTAGGACAGTTATGCAGTATGTTACTGTATTTTAAAACTGCATTGTGAAAATTACTGTATATTTTACAGTAAAGATATACAATACTGTAAATACAAACACAGCAAGGTAAATGGTGCTGTAAATGTAAATGCGGTATTTTTGCTGAAATTGATTTACAGCAAGTTACTGGCGATCTAAACTGTAATATGAACTGAAATTTACTGTAAGACAGTTATACAGTATGTTACTGTATTTTAAAGGTGTATTGTGAAAATTACTGTATATTTTACAATACAGATATACAATGCTGTAAATACAAACACAGCAGAGTAAATGGTGCTGTAAATGTAAATACCGTATTTTTGCTGTAATTAACTTACAGTAAGTTACTGACAAACTGCTGCCAGTAAGTTACTGTATATTCTACAAGAAATTGTTAACAGTGTGTGTTTGTGTCACCATAATGTATATAGAAGTGCTGAGAAAGCCTCTGGAGCTCAAATTCAGATATGGTAATGGACCAGTCATGGAAGACCTGGCTATGTAAACACTCAAAGCATACTAAGCTCTCAGAAAGAAGGTATATAGATACCATGCCCTTAAAAGAACCATTGGAAACACTGTAAGAAAAGAAGTGATGGTGCAGTGTATATGATGAAAACGTTTTGAGCTTGGATGAAAGTAAACCTATTATAGTAGACTTAAACTACCCTTAAAATCAGCATAACAGGGTAACTTCAAGCATCTTTTTTGGTACCAATTCCCACTATTTGGTACTGGCTTTTTACCTGCCTATAATTAAGATAGGAATTGTTTATTAGAACTTATAAAGTAGCTTGTACTTCATGCATATTCTTACCCAATATCTAAACCCAACTACTACCTTACTAATTATTAATAAGCAGCAAATTAGTAGCTTCTTGATATAAAATTGACATTTATTAAGAGCAATAATTATAGCTTAAAATGAAGTGTGACCTTTTTTTTAATTTAAGACCAATGCCTGTCCTAAGGGAGATGCATTTGGGCTGGGTGATATTGCAAAAAAAAATCATGATATCATGTTTTATATTATTCTGTATCGATAATTGTTGAATATTTTTTTAACAATACATTTAGGAATATTAGGATTTTATTTTAATTTACCAAAATTACAAAAGGTAAATTTAGGCTTTAATAGTAAAAAAAAATGTAAACAAAATATCTGATCTTTTTATAGTAAAATAAACATAAACAAAATGATTTCCTTCACCATTTTCAATGCGCTTTGTGCTCGCACTCCCCTGCCGTCTCTCTTAAACAGGCAACTATCAACCGTTTTCTCAGAGGATGACAAATGAACATCTATTGCTGCAGCTCCGATGCAAGTTTATGGAGAAAAGTAAAAAGTATTGCAGTGTTTGGATGCGCTGTTTGTCTAAGGTAATTAGTCTGTCGCTACTGAAATGTGTATATTCCATACAAAGTGTGAAGCAGATTGGTTAGTTCTACTTAAATGAATCGCGGTACGCTTGCGTTATTCTGAAAAGTTTATGTTTTTCAGCTAGGTGCGACTGGAAAATGTGTGCATGTCACGTGTGCGCCACTTCCATGTACACTTTGTGCAAGTCGCACTCCTCCATTGGACAAACTTACACCCTAAGCTTTTGCCATTCCTTCCAAGGCGCACGCTCAGCAGCCACATTTTAATAAATCTATAGCGCTTTATACCAAAACTTCATACCAAACTTTTTTTTATCGTTATTGACAATGGTGTTCGGTCAATAGATACCGATTCATTGTGAAAATTAATTTATATTTTACAGTAAAGATATACAATACTGTAAATACAAACACAGCAAGGTAAATGGTGCTGTAAATGTAAATGCGGTATTTTTGCTGAAATTGATTTACAGCAAGTTACTGGCGATCTAAACTGTAATATGAACTGAAATTTACTGTAAGAAAGTTATGCAGTATGTTACTGTATTTTAAAGGTGTATTGTAAAAATTACTGTATATTTTACAATAAAGATATACAATGCTGTAAATACAAACACAGCAAGGTAAATGGTGCTGTAAATGTAAATACCATATTTTTGCTGTAATTGACTTACAGTAAGTTACTGACGAACTGCTGCCAGTAAGTTACTGTATATTCTACAAGAAATTGTTAACAGTGTGTGTTTGTGTCACCATAATGTATATAGAAGTGCTGAGAAAGCCTCTGGAGCTCAAATTCAGATATGGTAATGGACCAGTCATGGAAGACCTGGCTATGTAAACACTCAAAGCATACTAAGCTAATAACTAATAAATACCGATGCCGATTTTATCGCCCAGCCCTACATTTGGCTATAATGTTTATGCAAAAAAAAAAAACTTTAACAAAATCGAGAATTTGTCCAGAATGATTTAGCATTTGGCAAAGTCAAGTCGTTACTTTTTTAATGCGTTCAGCCAATCTGTATATTTTGTGAACTGATACTTAATACGCCTTTACATTGTTACATTTATGCACTTTCTTCAAGTCTTGGCAGATTTACAGCACCACATGCTGTTCTGGCATGTACAGTATTGCATTTTTAGTTGATTTCAGTAATTTTTTCAGTACACAGACATTTTTGAGATGGCTCTATATTAATTTTTTTAGAAAGATGCAAAAACATTTAATAGGAAAGGCTCTGGCTTTGTGTGAATGTAGTGTATGCAAGTGTGTATATTGCAGATGCGTTTTGCTTGAGGAAATGCTTAAATCTTTAAGAGCAACCTGATCACACTGTCCAGTCAGATGTGAAATGGACCACTTAAGACTCTCTGGTAACAGAGGAAAAAAAAAAAAACCCACAGTCGATAGAATGTGCTGGGAAGCGTTACTCACTGCAGGCTAATTTTACAGCAGTCGATCCATTCGGCTTATACCCTTTCTCATTTTCTAAACAAATAAAAATAGCGATGTGCGAATTTGTTGTGTTCAGATCTGGATGCCTGTGTTTAATGTACCGGCTGTGTGTTTATGATTGGACATATATGTTTGTGTCTCGGAAGGAGCGTGCGGTGAACATCCGATAATTGAAACGCGTATTGACAGCGAACAATTTGATCTGCCTCAATAGAGTGATCACCTTCTGTTGACGACCTGAATCACTTCTCAATTGGATGAACCAGCTGCTTCATTCGGTCCTGACAGCTAACAGCATTCTTCCTGTCAGGATACCTCACCATCACAGAGCAAACTCAAAAGACGGTAAACGTGGATATCAGGACAACCGCTGAAACATCTGCAGCACAACTCTAATGATGAAGCTTTTCAGTCTTTGGAAATTGGTGCATATTTGGCAGCCATTAAAAAGGGAGAGTAAATGTGGGAACAGTGACATTAGCTTTGTTCGATCGATACTGTAATGCAGTTTACAAAGCGCTCAAGAAGCACTATTGGTATTTAATCTTCCTAGCTTTTTTATAGCTTAAAGCAAAAGTGTCTGCAACATTAATCGCCAGAACTGGCTCAAAAGAGCTGGGTTGTTTGATCGAAAAAATGGTATCTGATTTTAAGGATTGCAGAGAAGGGAAAAAACAAATCAAAGGCAACTATTGCTTTATATACTAACTGTTCCACACAATTCATTTAGATTGTCCCAACAGAAATCGATTAAGTTAACTTAACAAATTTAAGTAGATTGAACATGAACCAATTAAGTCTTCCCAAAAAAAAAATCTCAAGAATTTTGTTGGTTCAGCTCCTTTTGAGTGCATATAAGCATGCATATTTAAATAAAGAAAAATAAATGGGATTAGCAGACTCAATTTCAGGTTCACCTGCTTGGTTTGTTAAAGTATTAACAGCCCAGAGTCTGCATCATCGTCTGTACTTCATAAGACATTTTGTAAGCATTTAAAACGCATCATTCTCAAATGAAAACAGTAAACTTTCTGCATTTTGGTTGTTCATCTATAACAACATTGTTTTGTGGGACTGAAAATGGTAACTTTTGAAAAAGCGTTTTAATGTGTATGTTTTGGAAAATGACACCATTATTACCAAACTACAAAAAAGCTATTTCATGAAAACAGTGACGCAAAGTGTCAATTTGTCATTTTTGTGAATCCACATGGACTGGATACATTGACTGTAGAATGAAACGTTTCATAAGGGCAAAGGAAAACAAAAAATGTTGTACAGTAGTACAATGTACAAAGAGAAACCCAAATGTTTCAGCATACATTCATACAGCCATCGGCTCCCATAGCAGAAAAGAAAAATGCTATGGAAGTCAATGACTACCAGATTTGAACATTATTCAGAACATCTTATTTTGTGTTCAACAGAAGAAACCTTAAAAAGCCCCTATTATGGTTTTTTAAAAATGACCCATGCAGTAAGCAACACAACTCTAAGTGAAGTAAAATATACAGCTAAAGCTTTAATCTGAAAGTGCACCATGTTTAAAACTATTAATTCATCTATAAAGGAGTTGACACAGTGTGGATCAAATGTATCATCTTGGTAACAAATCTTTAGGTCTGGGTCTGCGCTTGCAACAAATGGGCGGGGCTTGACGTCTATACGGAACTCAAGCCCTGCCCATTTGTTGCGCACGCAGACCCAGGAAAATTGAAATCCCCAGCCCTGCCCACAAACACTGTAGCAGATCCCAGTTGAATCATGTTGCGAAGACGCTGTGCTCTGAAGTGTGAGGGAAAGTTTTATTTAAGTGTTATTTTCCTTAACTAAACATGAGGCTGTAAAGAGTCAGTGGTTAATGTTTAATTTTGCAAAAATACCTCAGCATTATAGTTCCCAGTCATTGATACGGCCACCATCAGCTGTTCCTATACTTGTGCGGTGGTCAAGTTTCAAAATAGTTCAGCTTTTGCCACTGTGTAGATTAATACTTAATGTGTGTTGTTGTTAGGAATAGAGCAATATGCTGGTGTTTAACTGCACTACTTTAATGCACTCCTGCATTGGGCTCACACATATACTCTGCACACTGACTGCTTCAAAAGTGTTGATAAACCGTGGTGGGCATTTCTCTTTGTCTCGCACTGAACACAGTGGACCAATCGCATTAGACTGGGACATCAGAGCAATCACCGCATATTAGCATCGCACTAAGGAGGGATTTGGGAACAAATGAATTATTTAATAAATCATATGGTAGTCATTAGGATAATTAAGTAAAAATAAATGCATATTATAAGACAATGAAAGTGTTTTTTTACCTTGCATACATATCAATCGGTTGTTGGAGACCCTAAAACCAAAATATAACTTTTTTAATGCATAAGGGGCTCTTTTAAACTTAAAACCAAATGTTCTGTTTTGGGTGAACTATAGACACCAAGCAGATGACGAAAAAAGGTATAAAAAGCAAAAACAGACATAAAATATTGAATAACACCTGTTAAAAAACAAGTCCAGAAGCATCATAAGCTGGGAGTTACATCATTCTTCCATTATTCATTATTATCATTATCTGCCTGAAGTGTTGTGCTGACACTGTGAGGTTATTAAATACCTTTTGAAAGGTCTGACAATATGAAGCTACTTAATGTAGGTGACCCAGTTTGTTTGCACCTCAAAAGATTTGTCTCTGCATGATGGGAAAGGGGAACAGCTACAAAAAAAAAAGTGCTAATGTGAACTACAAAGCTACAAGTTGATGAAAGAGCCACGCTCGCAGAAGCGGGATCCAAATAACTAGTAGAGTGGATACAGGGCAATAAACTAAGTCATATTGAAAAAGAGATCAAATCTGTCAATAACAATGATGAGCTCTGGACATTTTACTCGATGTGGATGTGAAATCTTACAGCCTGTCACATAGCAGAAATAGAAGCAACAGTCAGTCAGTGCAAAATTTACGCCACTAAGAAGTCTTCATGTTTAACTCCTCTCTGAGTTAATGAGTGTCAGTTTTGGTCTGCACAAACTAAAACACATGTGGCGCTTGTATTTTAAGCAATCAATGAGCTATTTTCAAAGGCTTAATTGTGTTTATGGGGTGCCCTGTAACACGCATTCATGCTTTGCTTTTCAAATATTGCATTCATTTTTTTATACCGCAGTTTCCATGCTCCTAAAAAAAGATTTGTTGACTTCCTGGTTCAATAAAGGCTCACCCTCTGGCGCCGGTTGCGGACCTCCGCTGACTGCGCATGCACCTGGCGAAACAAATGAGGCTTTTATACTTGACGCATTCGCCGTTGTAAGAGTAGAGAAGTAGATAGTTTCCGGAACTACGTCATATCATTAATATCGCTCAAGATCTTTAAACTCATTTTTTAAATAAATTATTTTCATTCATTCATTCATTTTCTTTTCGGCTTAGTCCCTTTATTATTAGTCGCCACAGTGGAATGAACCGCCAACTTATTCAGCACATGTTTTACGCAACGATGCCCTTCCAGCCGAAACCCATCCCTGGGAAAATTAATTATTTTAATGATTTTAAAGATTTTTATAACCATTCAAGATTTTTTTTTTATCAAAATTTGATTCTTTACTTGCTTTTGTTCATATCTCGGACAGTTCCACCTTTTAAAGTTCATTAAAATAATATTGACACCACAACATTGGTTGCTCTACAAATATATATGAGCAATTCCAGCGTTATGGATGTGACATTTGCAGTAAAAACTCAAAACATAAATTCACATAGAAATCACATAGGATTCGGACATAATCTCTTCAAAGTCAAAAATTGTGTGCTCCGCCAACCGAAATCATGTCGCGCGCACCCAAAGCGAACCTCCACAAACACAGCAATGATGTCACATTCGCCATGCGCACTAGCGGATGCGTCGAGTATAAACCAGGCTTCAGACATAGGCCATGGCTGCAGACTCGCAAACCCACACACGTTTCAGCACACACAATCCAGGACACACGATCTAGGCAGGGGCGAACCATATATGGTTATTGATGGATCTGGAGCATTATCACCACCTACTGTGTTTTACTAATATGGTAATCGAGAACAGTTTAGAGTTTCCCATTTCAGTCATTATTTCATCATTATATCGTAACAATACTTTTAACATCTGTGCAGTTTTGATACTCATAATATATAAATAAAAATAATCAGTTAAAACAGTAATGACTATTATTTAAGCAAATAAATATTCATTGGAGTAATATATTAATATGGTGTTATACATTTATTAAATGTAAAAAGATTTGTATTACATAAAGATGTATTATAGCCTATACATATTAACTTGCTATTATTTCCTTTATTATAATGAATCCATTATCTAAATTAATCCTGTCCAATTTAGATTGCTTATATATCTCTGAAAAATGTTTCAGCAAGGCCAGCAATCGAGTATCTGCTACAGTATATTGACTCTGTCAGATAAATAATGACTGATCATCTATCACAAAACTGTTCAGTGTATTTTATTAAATGGTGATCGGAAACAATGTTCCCCATTTGCCTGTCTTGATTGCCATATTTGTGAAATAGTATACACTATTGTCTATTGTGTGTACACTATTTATTAATAATATATATAAAAATAGATTGATGACGAGGTCCGAGATGATATTAATTACAATAACATCTGTCTTAACCATATATGGTTTGCCCCTGCCTAGATTGTGTGTGCTGGATTGTGTCTGCTGAAACGTGTGTGGATCTGTGGGTCTGCAGCTGGATATTATTGAGGTCATGGTCTCTTATAGGGATGGGCGATACCAATTATTTTCTTCCCGATTCGATACCAATTGTTTCAGGACAAGAATTGTCGACATCAATATCAAAACTGATACTTCAATGAAATATTTTATAGTGATTTTTATCATGTTTTTTAATCATCTTCAGTATTTTTATTATTATTATTACAAAAAATGGCTATATAACACCATATATAACAAATGAATAGTAAAATAACTCCAGATTATGCTTTTTCTTTCAGTCATGATCACTGCTCGCTCGAGTTTTACACCTGCGCTGTGTGTGTGTGTGTGCGGCTGTGAGCAAACACTGACCCGTCAGCAGAAATACAGTGGAAGAATATTATAGTTCCCATTCCTGTTCCTATGAAGGTGAATATTTAGATATTATGTGGCACTATCATTATTACTATTATTAAGATAATAAAATCAGTGATCACTCATTAAGAAAAAATAAATAAACATAGAAAGGATCAATACTTCTATTTAAAGATTGGTCATTTTAATACATTGCCAGTATCGAAAATATCAATACTTTAGGATTGATCCGCCCACCCCTAGTCTCTGATTGGTCAATTGGCCTAGTGTGTTCTGATTCACTCACTGTCTAGTGCAGAAGTTCCCAAACTTTTCAGCCTACGGCCCCCAAAATAACAATGACAGTGGCTCGCAACTGCCATTATCCTCAGAGGTGGTTGTAAATATACAAACGTTGTGCGCAATTGCACAGACACATGCTGCACACTGGTGGTGGTGTGGAGAGACCCCCCTTATGATTGTGAAGCGCTTTGGGTGTATGGCCATACACAATAATTAAGCTATATAAAAAAATCCATATATATACCACATGTCGTTGGACTTGTGGGGGAAACCGGAGCACCCGGAAAAAACCCATGCCAACACGGGGAGGACATGCAAACTCCACACAGAAATGCCAACTGGCCTAGCCGGGACTCGAACCAGCAACTTTCTTGCTGTGAGGTGACAGTGCTAACCACTGAGCCACCCTGTTGCCCCTAAATTGACTTATATGTATATATATTTTTCTTTTTTTTTTGCCATAGTACAATAAAACTCAGTCTAGCTTCTGCTTTTGTTTGAACAAAAACTGCAGTTACCCTGAATGAAAATGTAAATCTACTTTTTGACTGTAGGTGGTGCTTAAAGAAATGCAGAAATGCTGGAAGAAATATGCTTAATGCTGGAAGGTAATTACCTCAAATAAGTAGCTGTATTTAAATACACTTTTAATGGTTAATTAAACGCTAAAATAAACTGTCAATGATTTGTTTTATCATCAAATTTGTATCCTTGTTGACTCCAAATTTGGTCTTTGTTGACCCCTAGTGGAAAACCCCCCAGTTTGGCAAATACTGGTGTGACTGGCTGGTGTTTTGTTTTTTCTGAATGCTACTTTATTGTAGAAGTAACTCAAACTTGCTCATTTTAAGGCAGGAACCGGCGGACGTGCAGCAACTTTAATCATAAGGTAAACACAAAACAAAACTTTACATCTGGACCTCATTCAAGGGACTCGACACTTGTAAAAACTTGCTCCAATGGGTTCGCACAGCCTTTAGTGCATGTGATCCAGAAACTTTATGCCGGGGGGGGGGGGTTGTCAATTTTAGGGCTGCTGATGTCACAAACACAGGAAGAAGACATTTGCAGTCCCAACTAGCCATTAATGTAGGCCTTAAAATGAAAATTATTCATTCATTCATTTTCTTTTCGGCTTAGTCCCTTTATTAATCCGGGGTCACCACAGCGGAATGAACCGTCAACTAATCCAGCACATGTTTTACGCAGCGGATGCCCTTCCAGCTGCAACCCATCCCTGGGAAATATACACACACACTCATTCACACTCATACACTACAGACAATTTAGCCTACACAATTCACCTGTACCACAAGTCTTTGGACTGTGGGGGAAACCGGAGCACCCTGAGAAAACCCACGTGAATGCAGGGAGAACAACTGACCAACTGACCCAGCCGAGGCTCGAACCAGCTACCTTCTTGCTTTGAGGCAACAGCACTGCCTAATGCACCACTGCATCGCTAAAGATAATTATGGAAAATAAAATTAGCTGAACTTTGAATATCATAACTTTGCAGATTAAAAGTTAAAGATTATTTAAGTTAAAAACAGTCAAGGATCCCATTAATATATGAATCTATTTCACAAGAACTTCATCTCCAGCTACTCTGAGAGTCACAACACCAGCTTTTCACCATTTATGAAGTTTTATAAACTAATTTCGAGAGGAGCATGTGATATGATTGATCGCACCTGGTCTCTCATAATCAGTGATAATCCAATCAGATTGATTCAAGCCTACAATAAATAGAACGATTTCACCCTTGTGTCTTATCTTCGTTTTGGAAGAATCCCCCCTTACAATCCATCTCCTACTTTTCCTACTTTACCATGGTGAACTCTCAAGATCTACCTGATCCCGGACACCCTTACAGGCTAAATAAGCAGGCAGGAGACCTGGGCTCAATTATCTCTGACCTCAGGGTTCTATCTCGGGACAGCATGCTAAACCTGCAAATAGAGTCAAGCTATATTTAAATGTGAACTCTTGAATGTTTGAGAAAATTGCAACATGATCACATGGCAATTCGTAACTTTTTGGTTTAGTGGCTAATTCGTATGAATTCGTACAATATCATTCGTTCAATTTAGTACGATTTCCTTATCCCCTAATGATTGTACATTTTCGCTTTTCACTTTTTTTCACATTCACTTTTACAAATTCGTACAAATTAGCCACAAAACTGACCAAACATAAAATAGTTATGTGAGATCAGCCTTGAAACTGCTAATAAATACAAGCTAAAACATACCTTAAAATAAGCCTCTGAATTATTTTGTAGAATTTACAGAACTTTTTTACTTAAACTATACTAAAACGAATTTTTCTCAAAGATCATACAACCATTTGTTTGAATTCATACAGTTTTGTTGTACAGCATGTTAAACGACAAATAATTCAATGTAGATGTATTTGTAGGCCTAGATATTTATATTTGACTACATATTAAAACATCTATCACATTTACTAAGTTTTAATAATAATAATTTTTGATGATAAAAATATAAAAAGTAAGAATAAAAGTATTACAAACTAAAGCTAAATGATCTAGAACAAATAATAAGAGAGAATGAGGTGTCAGCCAAAGAAAGATAAAGATTGACAAAGACTTTAAATGGGAGAGTGACAAATGGATTCAATTAATAGGCACTAATACGTGGACTCGCATTTAGACTTGCCAAGTCAATTGGATTGATTCACCGTGCTTTGGCTCAAATCCAATCCACTGAACAAATGCCAGATATATTTGTATTCTAAAGTTCAAGTCAATAGTGCGATGAAGTCTTTAACAAATGTCACGTGCTGCCACCATTTGATCAACTATTCTCACACATGTGCGTCCTGAAGCATAAACTACTGTAATTCAGCGCACACCATTCAACCCCTGCGGAAACGAAATGTTCAAAAACATTAAATGCACTTAATTACTCCCTAAAGCCAGATGAGGTCTGGGACCAGAGACATGATTATGTAAGAAAGCAATAGCGCGAAACACACTTATAGCTTTCTTTACGACAGCTTGCTAGTGCTTCACTGTCAGGTTTGGGGAAGCCAGGGATACGAGAATTTGACATGCTCTGAATCTATTCAGATATATAGATGACTATAACTGGTCCAGCCGTTGAATCGAAGGCTTTCAGAAACGAAAATGGGGTCTTTACATCTGCATTGCTGCTTCAGACACGTTCAGAATAAACTGTAATGATGAATGACGCTCAGTGGCTCGGCTGTTTACCAATGCAGGCTGATCCTGGAACAGACATTGCAGAAGACATGTCAAGATGGAATTCTCTCAGAAAGTATAGGGGGAAATCAATTCCCTTACAAGCAGCTGTGCTCCATATCTTAAGTCTCGATGAGAAAACCATGTACACATGCTCACCGTCCATAAAAGACAAATTATCTACAGCACCTAATTATCTGCTTAACCCCTCCTCCACTATTGTATTTACACTAGGGTGCATCTGGTGCCTTTGGCTTTTCTTTCCTGAGGTTTTTAATTAGTTTTCGTCCCCTTATATATTATGGCTACCTGAGACTGTATCTGGGTCTGGAACTGAACTACTTTATTATCACTCTCTTAAACGTTTTAACTTCTCCCCCTAAAAGCAATGTGAAAATCTCAAGAGGTATGACCATCAGATAGGCATATTATCCAGCACCGATGAACAATACTTTGACCTACTAAATCAATACTGCTGAGACCTAGCCACAGCAGCCAACCACAAAGCATAACTGCCAGGCTCACAGGAAAAGCACAATAAATTATTTAGATCCGGGTACACTTCTCAGAGATAAATTCAGAGCAAAAGAAAGCCGTTGCATAACCTCAAGATGCTGAAAGGTATACAGTCAAATGTATGCTGCGTTGTGGCTACTAGAGAATATTTGGTGTGTTTCATAATAGGGTTGATAATTCCAGTGCACATTCGAGAAGCTGAACAGTATTTGGATATGGCTGGGATTGCGCGTGTGCATGCAGTTACAGTATAGAGTCCCATTGGGAGGGCTTTATCTCATCCTGAAGGGGGGTCTTTTGCATTAATGATCAGCTGTAAATAATTTTACTCATCAAAAATGGCTACTCAAATTATTTATCTTGTACAGAAAATATTTAAGTTATTTATCATTGTATTTCTAGATTTTCCTGTTAAGAAAGTCTATCATATATGCGTTATTATGACACTGCAATCATATAAAAGTAATAATTAAAACAAAAACCTAAATGAAAAATTGGTTTCTTGAAATTTTTATATAATCTTTAAGCTTTCAATCTCTCTGTGATGCTCCTCTGCTCGGTTTTGGAGCTTGCTTAGGGACTTTTAAGACTCATCATTCCGATTTTCAGACTCACAGCAAATTAAATCAATACTATTATCACGCAACAAAAGTAATAACCATTTAAAGTCGCGCGGTGGCACTAGTTTCCGAGTGCGCGGAATGATACAAGAAAATAGCGCCGATAGGTTTCTATGCAACTATCTATATCTAATTAGGTTAATGTACAAAAACTGATTTCTTGCAACTAACCAATCAGAATTAAGTACTCTAGAAAAACATGTATTAATATAGGCAAAGTATATTAAAAAACAACATGCAACTGAAATGCATAGGCTACCTGTTCTACAAAAAAGAAAGACTGGATTAAAAGTTTAAAGTAAATTCATTTAGTGTATTTGCTTTAATATTTTAAGCACCAATGAATGACTAGTTGTGTATGAGTCATTTATGTCTAATTAATGCTTAAAACTCTTCTGAGGTTACTGAATTAATTAATTGATTACTGAATTAATTACTTAATTACTTTATTCGGGCAACCGAATAAAAGTTGAACGGTCGCGCGCACTTCTTATTTTATAATAGAGAGAAAATGAAACACCTACATCCAAAATGACAGAAATGCCCTTTCGTGGCTCCGGTGCGAAGAACTGCTCCTGAGCCACCGCCGCCTCCTCCTTCGCGTATTCCCGGGTAGAGATGCTTTTATTGTCGCTCATCTTGGTGACTATCCAGCGGACGAGCCCGTCTATTCCACCGGGCTGAGCGCCGCTGTTTCCGGACTGTGCAGCCGTCGCTGTCTCGCTGTCCTGAGCCCCGGGTGTGGGCTGGTCTTTGCTGTCCTGTGCCCGGAGTTTTGCTTGTTCTTTGTGGAGCAGTTTGTGGACGCCGTCCCTGCAGTAGCGCGCTGCTTGTTCACACATCCTTTTGCCGCGGAGCGTTCATGCTGCGCGCTATGGGGGCGATCCCTCCCTCCGCTATGACATCAGCGGCTCACAGCCCAAAACACAGCCCTCCTGACATTCCGAATTGGAGCAGTTCAGTAAATGCTATCCATTAAGTATAGTTGCAGAAGGATACAATAAATTATTGAGAGGAAAAGGCATTATTTGCACTTTAGAGAGAGGAGCAACTATTTAAGAGGGAACTGATAGCAGATGGTAACTTTTGAATTGGGCTATGGTAGTTATTTTAGGCCTGTTTACCGAATATTTTACTTTAACCCTGTAAAATAGCCAATTTAACGGTTGCTGTATTAAAACCTTAGGAACGAGTCAATGTTTAACCTGATTATGATTTTTTAAAGGTAGCGTTCACCAAAAGAAAAGTTACCTCGAATTTTACTCATGTTGGTTTAACCTGTTAGCCTTCACTTAATTTTGGGGATTTACACCTACCTAACTTTAAACTTTTATGAGGCACGATTACTAAAGGAAAAAAAATACCATGGAAGTCAATGGGTACCAGTTACTAGCATAAGTCTAATTATTTATGCTTACCCTGCTAGAAACAGTTTGACTTTATTTCTTCTATTGAACACAAAAAGAGGATTTTCTGAGGAATGTTAAAATCCGGTAGTCATTGACTTCCACAGTATTTTGCTGGGAGTCAAGCTGCCGGTTTCCAACATTCTTAAAAACATCTTCTTTTGTGTTCAACAGAATAAGAAACACAAACTGGTTTGGAACAAGAGAAGGGTGTGTAAATGATGACAGAATTTTCATTTTCAGGTGAACTATTCCTTTATATATTTTCCACTACATACCCGAGAAGACACAATTTACTTTAAATGTAGATTGTTTTATGAAGATGCACATATAATTTCTGGAGTTTACAAACGGGTTTCGAAAGACCCACCCCCCACTGATAAAGGTCCAAAATTTGCCCAATAAATGAGCTCATTTGTCCTATTTTGACTGCAATTCCATCATAAATTGTAAAAATAAGCCAATTATTTTTCATGAGTCCAACATCTGTGCAAGAAAACATACAATCTGACAAATGTTAAGTAATCTTTTACTATTGACCTACTGTATTGTTGTTAAATAGAGAACACATTTTACAAGTAACTTTTATTCTAAATCTTGGACCTTATTTATGAAACAAAAAAAAATGATCAATAAAAAGGTGTGAAGCACCAAAAGCGACCCATATTCAAGTGAATTTTAATACTGATCAGGCTATTGTTATACATTAATTTTTAATTGAACTTTTTTTTACAAGGGAAAAATCTAGAAAAATTGTGAAGCTCTGCATTATTATTATTGTTGTTGTTGTTTATATATTTTATAAAATTTATTTATGTAAATTTATTTATTTCAAATGTCCAAATTCTAACTAAAGAAAGTTAAATGTCCTGGCCAGATTGTTATTTGCCTAATAAATGAAAATAAGCTAAAAACCTATTTTTTTCTTAATGATAACTCATGTAATAATTTATTATTTTAAAGTATGTTTTTTTTTCTAAATTTTTAAGGAAATGTTTTGGTACATCAAAAAGTTTGGCTGTGACGACCAGCCGACAAGCTATTTAAACAAAAAAGTCCTTAAAATGCAGTATTTAAACCATAATTAAAATCATAATTAAATAGAAAATGAGGCGAATAACTGCAAAAAAGGTCCACTTTTTAAGAAAAAAGAACCACCCCTTTCATTAGGCTGGCTACGAGCCTGTGTTACCTTTAGTAAATACATTTTATAAACAAACATTTTTTAACTGTTACTATGTTTACCTTGTAGAAAGAGGTGAAAGGAAGCACTTTGAATAACTTTTATTAAGTTCCAATACCTATATATATATGAATGGAAAAAAATGGCATCTTTTTAAAGACCTTTAAACAAAACCCTGATTTTACCAAAATTCAAAACCTAGAGTAGACTACAAATGTACAAAACAACTGTGAAGTATGTCTTTGCATTAAGTTAAAAATTTTGTTCATACAAGTGATGATGCTGTTAATAGTGTTCCCATTCGCTCGTATTATATTCGCAAAAATTGATTGAACATATAATATGCATGCACATGACAAAATATGTTTGTATTTCACACAGAAATGAAAATGGTAGTTTTTGTAGACACGCTCTCTTAAATACAATCTTAAACATTTGTGTTTCCAGGTTCAGATAAAGCTGCAGTTGTTTATTTAATTCAATTCAATTCATCTTTATTTGTATAGCGCTTATACAATGTAGATTGTGTCAAAGCAGCTTCACATGGAAGTTTATAGTGAATTGAAACAGTGTCAGTTCAGTTTTCAGTGTTTAAGTTCAGTTTAGTTTAGCTCAGTTCAGTGTGGTTTAATAATCACTACTGAGAGTCCAAACACTGAAGAGCAATTCCATCGATGCGCAGCTCTACAGATCTACAGATGCAAGCCAGTGGTGACAGCGGCGAGGAAAAAACGTCACCAATTGGCGAAAGTGAAGAATTTAAAAAACCATCATAAACGGTTTATCATAAACGAATGGCAGAAATCTACAAAACAGTATCAGTTTTGTTGTCACCAATAGATTAGTGGTTAATGCATTGATATTTAGAAATGAATACGATTGATATTTAGAAATGAGTTTGATTCCCAGCTTGAGGTCCTTTGCTGATACTTCCCCATTTCTCTGCTCCCTATGCTTTCCTGCCTCCACTATTGACCTTATTCTTAATGTACGAGTGGGTGCAGCAATTGAAATCTTTTTGAGCGCTGTATATTTACTCTGTAAAATAGCCAATTTGACGGTTGCTGTATTTAAACCTTAGGAATAACCCTGCTTAAAGAAAGAGCCAATGTTTAACCTGTTTATGATTTTTTGTTGAGTTCAGCAAAAATAAAAGTTACCTCCTTATTTACTCTGCCTCATGTTGGTTTAAACTTTTATGAGTATCTTTTTGTTGTTGTTGAATACAAAAGAAGATATTTTGAAGAATGCTTGTTGCTGGCATGATTTCTAAAGGGAAAAAAACATGGAAGTCAATGTGTGCCACTTACTAGCATGTTTCGAAATATTTATATTTTAAGATTTATACTCATAATCTTTTAGGCTCAAGACTTCTGGTCTCATTTACTTCCATTTATTTTTAGATGCTAAAACGGCTCCTTATGCTGCTTGATGTTGCAAACTGATATGTTCTTATTATATTTATTTTAATTATACATTTTAGTCCTAAAAACAATTGTTTATAGAGCAAGCAGTCTGACCATTTTCTGCCGTTAATTATTCCTAGTCAGTTCTCCCATAGGTGACTGAATTAGAAGTTCTAAAACAATCACAAAATCGAGCGCACTTGCACATTTTAGAATAAGGTCAATACAGGCCTATAAAAAATTAAGGTTAAAGACCCAATAAAATTCATTAATTTGTTTATTTTTCTTTGGCTTAGTCCCTTTACAGCAGGCAGACAACATCATAAGACATTAATATTAGGTTAGATTTAGGTCAAGACGTCAGGTGACCGAAATTAAATGTCAAGCCAGCATCTAAGGACAACGTTATTTTGATGTCCAATAATGACGTCAAATTACGTTGATATTTGGTTGATTTTAGGTTGTGTTGGAAAGTGACCAAAAGCCAAACGTCTGATAGATGTCATAGTGGTAACGTCCACACAACGTCAAGGTGTAACATGATTAGACATTGATATTTGGTTGATTTTAGGTTGGATGTTGGACATTGACGTCAGCCTGACGTTGGGTTCTGACGTCAACCAGATTTTAATTTCCAAACAAAATCCATGTCCCCACGACATTGGGGTACAATGGGGTACAACGTCAATATGATGTGTGCCTGCACGGTTTATTCATCAGGGGTTGCCACAGCGGAATGAACCGCCTACTTATCCAGCATATGTTTTACACAACAGATGCCCTTCCATCTGCAACCCAGTACTGGGAAACATTCATACACACTCATTTACACTACGGCCAATTTAGCTTAGTGAATTCACCTATACCTCATCTCTTTGGACTTTGGGGGAAACAGAAGCACCTGGAGGAAACCCACATAAACACAGGGAGAACAAGCAAACTCCACACAGAAATGCCAACCGATCCAACCGGGACTCGAACCAGCGACCTTCTTGCTTTAAGGCGACAGTGCTAACCACTGAGCCACTGTGTCGCCCCACCCATAAAAATAATTATAAAAACTTTTTATAAAAAAAGTATTTAGGTCAATCCAACTAATATGATGTACTTAATTGGATATTGCATAAAGAAAGACTGTATGTAAAGACGTGCATACAGTACACTTTAAAAAGTCACATTTACCAAATAAATTCCTTTAAAGTCATATGATTTTGTCTCTACAGATGACGTGATTGAGTAACTGCATTAACTAGTGGAACAATCTCATCTAACACCATCTCAAATGTTGTTTTAATAATCGTAAGAATATCTGAGTGAGGCGTCACAGTGGTGCAGTGGTAGCACAATCGCCTCACAGCAAGAAGGTTGCTGGTTCGAGCCACAGCTGGGTCACTTGGCATGTTCTCCCCGTGTTCGAGTGGGTTTACTCCGGGTGCTCCGGTTTCCCCCACAAGTCAAAAGACATGCGGTATAGGTGAATTGGATAAGCTCCATAGTATGTGTGTGTAAATGAGTGTGTATTGGTATTTCGCAGTGATGGGTTGAAGGGCATTCGCTGCGTAAAACTTATGCTGGATAAGTTGGCGGTTCATTCCATTGTGAGAGAAAGCTAAAATGCTGTCCAAGCGATGCTATTTCCACAGAGCTTCTGTTTCTTTATCTGGGCTTACAAAGGACACGACACAAAGAGAAAAGTGCTTACCGTTTAATTTTAATTATCTTCCAGAAAATTATAAAAATATATATAACTAGCATTTGATAAAGGAGAACTTCCAGAATCTCTCCCAGTTCAGTGCTGGATTCAGCTAAAAACTCCTTCAACCATAATAGTAGAAGCTGTGGATTTTGAGCCACAACCTGCAAGTCATTTTATTTGTTAAATTTGATCAATTACATGTACAATTTCTAGCAATTACAGTATGCTGTAGCAAGGACGTAAATAAGGATGTAAACAATGGGAAATTCTGTCTGGCACGTCTAACAATTTAGCTACAAATTCATATTTATTTGTCAAACCCCTAGCCACAGTCTTCACCAGCGCTGCAATGTCTCTCTATGCGGACACTTTCCCTGCGTTATACATCTCAAATAATAAACTCGCAAAAGATATGTGAATGTTTTATATTACTTACACATGCTTATTCCAAATATATGTGACAGACACTTTATTTTAGAGAGCAGGCATGAGATTTAGCTGTGTTCTTTAAATTTTCTGTCAGATTCAGGCTCAAACGGATAAAGCTAACAGCTACTTTGACTGAAAGTGTTTACCAGTGTTGCCAGATTGAAAATGTCAAAGTATCGTACCAGAACCCCAAAATTATCGTATTTGGAGGAAAACTATTTAGACAAATAGCATTTTGACACAACATGCAAATTACCACAACACGTAAAAAGGTGTACCTTAGTGGGAAGGTTCAAACTCCACCTCCGAGTCGCTGTCATCGGATACCTGCGTGTTGCCAGATGTTAAGGGATTCATTTTGCGGTACAAATTGGATGTTGTCATGGACCGCGTAGTGCTGGTTGGCTTAAAAGCAATGCATCCTCCCGAATTTTTACCACACTCTGTGATTCCCATTCAGAGAATCTGTAATGAGCTGATCTCGTTGTTTTGATGAGATTAACTTAGGAAAAAAACATGTTCGAATGGGGAAAAACAAGAACTTCAAGGGCAAACTCCACTGTCCTTCTCACCTTCCATTTCAGCACATTTTTTTTTTACTTTACTACTTAAACGATCACCCTCAACCTGAAAACTACCGACCTAAGCACAGCCGCGCTCGGCAGGAATGTTAACTGAGAGAAGATGTAACATAAGATGAGATGAGATGAGCTAGATCAATAAGTATAGAAGCCCTAAGATTACAATGAAATTGAATTTAAATGCCATAAAATTCTATTATTATTGACATTCTAAAAAATTTTTTTAATTATTGATCATACACTGTACACTGTATAAATATCTGAATTATCGTACGTCTGGTAAAACTGGTGTTTACAATGCGCAAAAGCACGTGCTTATGGAGGCGAGACGTTTTTCCTGGTGATGTGGAGCCGATCTGCGAATAACAACACATTATGTTAGCTGACCATTCAGAGCCTCTTGAGGGCGGGCCTTTCGGAGGAACAAGGAAAAATGACAGTTGTTTTCATGTTAGCAAATGAAGCATGAGCACACATTGCTTTGCATCTTATAAACACAACCAAGCCTTAAAAATACACTCTGGACTACCCTTTTAATGTCTGTTGCTTAACAAACATGTGCAGAATTTGTTTCACACAAGGAGAAAAAAACAGCAGCTTGACAGTTTTTGGGGTGGGTGATCCTTCGCTTAGAAAATCCCTCATTACCTTACTGTCTCCATAATGGTCTGAAATGACCTTTGTGAGTTGAAAGAGTGTTGAAAGGCTCCCCGGTCCTGCCCTTTACGAGGGGTGATTAAGTCATTGCAACTAAAAGGGCCTTTATTTAATTGGCACCAAGTACAACCCCCCTACAGTCTGCGTTCCTATAGTGAGGCATTTAGCCAAACAGGGGGAAAAAAGTGATTGGATGCATCTCTTTAATGTAGGGCAACTCACAGCAACCTGTTACTCCTTCTTCACGATAATTACAACAAGCGGTAATCCCTTGTCTTTGGACGTGCTCAGATCAACACCCCTCACAGCCGGTTTGTGTGTGGCAGTGACAGGTCTATGTTTTCTGCACATAAACAAACTCAGTGGTATATCAGGGGATGTGCAGGGGGCTGAATGAAATGGTGAACGGTTATTCTGGCTTGGCAGCCTCAAACGGGAAGAGAGACACTGGGGATGTGTCCGTCATCCGAGGTTGGACACGCTGTGGCATTTTTGACATTCTGTCAGCTTCAATATACATGTATGTAATATGTTTACTGGACTGCACAAGCGTTCTGATAGAGCTCTAGCCTTTAAATGCATAGTTTTGGTGAATGTATAGAAATAAAATATAAAATATAATGTAAAATCAAAGTTGTCAGTAAAAACAAAGGAAACCAAAATTGAATTCGAATGAATTGATATTTACTGATACTGATTTATTATAGACACTATTCTAGTAAAATAGCTGTTTGTATCTAGATATAGCCTAGAAGTCATAGTTTTTATTAGTTTGACCTAAAGTAATCTCTGAAAAAGCTAATCAGAGGTTACTGTAGGTCAGAATACTCTAAATATCTCTCAAAACACTGAAAATTGTGTCAGATGTTATTTAAATAAATATATAAATTTGATTCAGTGAAACATATACTTCACAAACGTCAATGTTTAATTTACAGTATATACATATGTGTGTGTTTGTGTGTGTGTGTTATTTATTATTCATTAGAACTGTAGTCTTTAAATCAGGGGTGCTCAAACTTTTTCTTATAAAGGGCCAAAAACCAAACTTGATTGAGGGTGGTGGGCTGAAGTTAAATATACCAAACGACATTACATTAAAGTTGCCATGGTAACTTCCTAATTTTATAATATTTAAAAATATATAGAAAAAAATATTTAATCGTATCAATAATTATATATATATATATATATATATATATATATATATATATATATATATCACATTTTATAATGTACTTCTTAGAATAAAATGCATAAACAATCTCATTTATAACAGTTGTTTCATTTATAAGAGTTTATCATTTATAAGAGTTCATTTTTTATGTACAGTTGAAGTCAGAATTATTATTATTATTTTTTTATATTTCCCATATGATGTTTAACAGAGCAAGGAAAAATAAAATCCATGACATTTCACACACACTTATATGGCATACGATTATGAAACAGATGCTGCTGCTTGCACAAATACAAAGATGCACATCCATAAATCTGTAGTCATGAACCTAAATTGAACATACCTCCTGTAACTTCTCAGTATCCGGGACGTGCTAAAGGTGATTTAGGAGCAACAAGTGCACCTCCTGGTGGACTGAAGGAGACAATCCAACAGCAACAGCATTTCTTTTAAAACTGGACAAGAATAATTCAAACTGTAAACTCCAACGTGACAAAAATGTGTTTATTTTACTCTTCCTTTTGAATCATTAAAAAAAAAAAATATATATATATATATATATATATATATATATATATATATTTTTTTTTTTTGAAATAGTATATTTGACTTTCTGGTTAAAAATAAATAACTAAACATTTCAGTTTTTAAAAAAAAACATTTTTAACCACTAAATCTGACATAAAAAAAAATTTATCTAAAGAACAGCGCAGTAATTTCTTCATGATGTTCTTTTTTCTGAAGTAGGCTCAGGACAAACACCTTTTAGATAATAAACCCAGAATATGCCCTGTCCATGGCCCTCCATACGTGGGCATGAAATTGTCAGCTTTCCACGACAGGGACCTTTGGAGCCCGTAGGAGGACCGTCAAATATAACCTGTATATGCTGAGTTTTTTGAGCCGAAATCGTCTCTGTGCCCTTAACGGTGAAGGCGGGATTGTCTACCTGGAAAGAAAAAGTGGTGGCCTGCTGAAAGACGTTCTTGAAGGAAATGGACACACTGGAGCCTAAGCTGATAGCAAGGGGACCCTGAGCTTTAGGAGGGGTGCAGGTGCCGTACAGAGGGAAGACAAACTCCCCTCCAGAGTCTGAGGAGATTGTGAGCCGACTTTGGATGTCTCCAACCTGGCAGGGCTCGAAATGGACCACCACGCTGATCTCTGTGCCAGTTTGGTTCCCTGCTGCTGCTTTAATGCTCTTTTCCACTGTGAAGTTTGGGCTGTCCGTCTGAGTCAGAAACATTAATTAAGAGAAACATTTATTGCAAAGACATGAATAAAATTTAGGCTGTTTTTGAAATTTCAAATGAAACTTTTTGTTCATACAGTGAAAATGAATGTTTCAATATTGCTTTACACCCAACTCACTTTCACTGTATGAACAAAAACAATTGAATCATTCTTTAAAATCTCTTCTTTTATGTTATCTGCAGAAAACAAGAAACTCAAACAGATTTGGAATGACATCAGGGGGAGTGAATGACTACAGAATTGTCTTTTTTGAGTGTGTGATCAATTTCAATGCTGTAAACAAATCTGCTGGGTAGTAATGTAAAAGTGAAGGCTCTTACCTTGCAAATATATTCAGTCTTGACACGAGAAAAGTTAGTGAATTTCGCTACGTTACTGTGTTTGCTGCCAAGTGGTGCTGTAAAATATAAAGGCTTCTCATTGGGTGCAGATAGGGCCTTCATCTTCAGATCATAAAGGAAATGTCCCAGTTCAGCAGCATATAAAACCAGCCGGGCTGTGGACTCTCCCTCACACAGAGGCTGATATTCAAATGTCAATGAAACCTAAGCGACAAAAAACTGCATTAAACATCAGGATGACCACAGCAAAATAGCCTTTATTTCACTTGTTGATATTAACTAACAGTTTATTTCTTTCTTTCTTTTTAAATGACCCTTGACATGGGGCAATACTGTGGCTCAATGTTTAGCACTGTCGTCTCACAGCAAGAAGGTTGCTGGTTCGAGTCTCGACTGGGTCAGTTGGCATTTCTGTGTGGAGTTTGCATGTTCTCCCCGTGTTCACTTGGGTTTCCTCTGGGTGCTCCAGTTTCCCCCACAGTCCAAAGACATGCGGTACAGTTGAATTAAATAAGCTAAATTGGCCGTAGTGTACTGTATGTGTGTGAATGAGTGTGTACGGATGTTTCCCAGTACTATGCTTTTACTATGCCAAAATATGCTCTTCCTAGCAGAAGTCAGAAACACAATGGGTTTGGAATAACATGAGGGTAAAAAAAAATCATGACTGCATTTTTATTTTAAAGTTGACTACCACTTTATAAGGCCCTCTGCAGTAAAACTAATTAGAAAGTATCCACAAATTAATGTTAAGACAGTTGTTTATTGACTTGTTTGTATTTGTAAAGTCCTTTTCACTTTTTACACTTAACCAATGCTATAAATATATTTTTTTTAAATATTGTATTTTAATCAACAAAAATCATGTACTTCTTCCTCTGTACAAAATCATATATTGTATTAGATTTCAGCAGATGACCTACAGTATGGGAACTGTTTTGGTGGCTTAATGGTCTGTTAATTTTTGTAGGGAGAAATGCTTACTAAGGTCTTTGCTGCAACGGATAAGAGCACTTAAGGGAGCACTTAAAAAAAAAAACTGGAAATATTTTATGACAATCTTGGTGGTTTTCCCTGTAACCAGTGTTTGAATTGAGGGGGGATGCAGGGGAATGGCATCTCCCTTATGGAAAAAACCCCCAAAAAGGATCCCCATTGTAAATACAACTAACCCCCCGTACCATCCCCTTTAGATTAACAACAGTGTGTGTAATGTGAAACTTGTCATGCAAAATAAATATTAAAATCCTCTATTTATGGTCATTTATGACTTATAAACAATGATGATTGACCAATCAGAACTCAGTATTGTAATAAGGCACATGCGCAATACAGTTTATTTTGTCATTTCGCACGATTTTCAGTGTCTAAGAGTGTCACGGTTGTGGATCTATCTGTTCTTCTTGCATGTGTGTGTGGGAGGGGGGGGGGGGTGGGCGTGTTTGTTTGGATTTATCTTCACCGCGTGGTGTGTGTGTGTGTTTACATTCATCAGCTGGGTTGTCAAGTGTCTTGTTACCACTTATATCTCTCAGCTGTTTTCTATCAGTCACAGCTGTTTCGCTTCACCGCGCGCCTATATATGTTCAGTGTTTTGTAGATAGCGTTATCAGTCCGTTGTTGTTCACTCCTGTGTCTGCTTCCTGTTAGGTGCTCTCGCTCGTTCTGGTGGTGGGTCTTCGCCATAAGTCTGTTTCATTTGGACCTTATGCACATCTCCGTTTCATTGATGTTGTTACTACTGCCTGCTCTGATGACAACTTTATCAGCGAGAGACTTCATCCCGAATCCGTACTCTGATAAACTTTACCACTGGTAAACGTGTCGATTTTCTTGAGAGTTGCTGCCTAGCGCTAACCTTCCCCTTCCCTCACTATCTGGTGAGATATCAGTGATAGACTTCTATCTGGCGCTATTTCTCAGATGAACTTACCGCTGTTTAGCGTGTTGTATTCCTGGTGTGAGCACCCTTGCTCAACACTATATCTGGTGAGATCAATACCAGTTGTGACTCTTTAATAAATCATCTTGCATTCACTTGCATTTGGGTCTCCTGTGTATATCTTTGTGACAAAGAACAGTTCAGATGCCAATTTTTTATCTCAGTTTATATATAAAAAGCTCATGTAGGTGGGCCACAAAAGGTAAACAAAGTTATGTAAATAAAAAGGTAGATTTTTATTTAGTTAGTCAAACTGTTGCTGGTAGTCAAAGACTTACATTGACAATTCATTAATTGTTCCTTTTAATTTCATGATTTTTCTTAAAAATGGCATGCTTAAGATTATTAATGGTTGGTGGTTATTTAAAAAAAAAAAGCTTTTTGAAAAATGTATTCAGACCTCTTTTTTTTAATCATTGTGTGTGTGTAGCTACAGGACAACTCCCCCCGTACCATCCCCCTTGAATTTGTTTTACAATTTGCCTCCTGTCTGTAACCCATGTTTTGACAATGTTTTTGGTTCCTTTTTTAGACTTAAAACATCTCAGGACTTTTGATGTCTATGGAAGGTTAAGGAACTATTGAATTTCATCTAAAATATCTTAATTTGGGTTCTAAAGATGAACAAAAGGTATCAGGGGATTTGAAAGACATGAGGGTGAGTAATTAATAACAGAATGTTTATTTTTGGATGAACTAACCCTTTAAGGATTTTGTTGTTATCGGGCCCCGGCCCCTAGTACTGTATTTGCAGACAGTGAGTCTCATTCACTAACCATGCGTACGCACAAATTTATGCATGATATGTGCATACGGACTTGACAAAAATAAGTCATGTTTCATCAAAACTTGGTATTAAAATTTATTTTTAAATTTATGAAAAAATAAAGAACAACTGATACTGCACATATGTAATAATCATGTACTGTATTCCCGGGGCCTTATAAACATCTATGAAGTTGAATGGGTGAATGAAATGTAACTAGCCTGCAGCTGGAAAAAAACTCTCTGCCAAAAAAGTGCCTAAGCAGCAAAACTATTGATATCGTGTGCTTGTCCAGCATCTTAAAAAATGCAGAGTCTTTTCAAAGTCAACAAAAAATGCAATGTTTTACCTCACATTTTTAAGGTTTCGGTGCCATAACTGTCTCTTCTTAAGATCAGTGAACTGCTTTGTATAATAAGAATATGCATTTTTATTTAATGTTTGACGTAATCTCAACCAAAACACAAAGACAGAGTGGGACATGTGGGACCAGTGAGAGTGGTTGAGGTCAATTGCATCAAATGAAAAGCAAACGAATAGCGTCTTGAAGGGGGCGGAGCATGTCAGATACTAGAGAGCATTTGATTGGTTATGATTTCATGTGAAACTTTAGTTAGTTTTTTTTTTTTTTAAATCCCAGGTTCTGCTGGTTGCATTTCCCGAATTTTCATTTCCAATCTTAAGCCAATTGTACATTAATCATTTGTTTTGGTTTAATTTGGAGGGCTCCAATTTGGCCCCACCCTGATCCAACTGTAGTTTGAGGTGACTATTGAATTGGCCGTATAGAATAGAATTGTGGATCCGCTTAGGCGGAAGTGACAAACAAGCTTTACATGTTTATATCAGTTTTATATCTTCTTAATGTCTTCTAAATTTTGTCACTGTTTTGGAGCACACTAGCTTATAGATATCCTAAAAACTAACAATACTGATACTAACATCTAAAAAACTTAACTTAAATTTTAATTTCATTCATTCATTTATTCATTCATTTATTTTCTTTTCGGCTTAGTTCCTTTATTAATCAGAGATCACCACAGCAGAATAAACCGGCAACTTATCCAGCACATGTTTTACACAGCAGATGCCCTTCCAGATGCAACCCATCACTGGGAAACATCCATACACACTCATTCACACACATACACTACGGACAATTTAGCTTACCCAATTCATCTATATCACATGTTTTTGGACTTGTGGGGAGAAACCGGAGCACCCTGAGGAAACCCACGGGAACATGAGGAAACATTCAAACTCCACACAGAAATGCCAACTGACCCAGCCGGGGCTCGAACCAGCAACCTTCTTTGCTGTGAGGCACTTGTGCTACCCACTGCACAACCGTGCTGTCCTATTTTAATTTCATGGGACCTTTAATTCATAATTTGACTTCTTTTGATTTTCTCTGAACAAGTGACGCTTTGAGAAAAGTCCTTGTATGTAGCTGGTTTGGGCGTGAATTATGCAAAATTATTAACCTTGTGTATGAGAACACTCATTGAAAACACTCCAAATTCACAGAAGAACAAGTTTAAGAACAAACTCATGTGTGTACCCATGTGTTGCAAATTAGGTGAAAAGTTTTCAAGAGAAGTTCAAATATGTGTATAAATACGAAAAACATACGCAATTATTAGTGAATAAGAGCCAATGTCTTCATATGTCAACATGTGCATTTGAAAATTGACCTACCACAGAGTGAGCGGGCACAAGGAACTGTGGAGGAACGTTGATGTCTGTATTATGGCATTCTGCAGTAAATGATACATCCACAGGAAGAGGGTTCTCCACCTCCACAGACCCTGACGTAACATGTCTCACTCGAGTTGCCATTTCTATAGTCCTGATCACTCCTGGAGCAGTCGCTTTGAAGTTAAGATTGTAGAACAGATACTCGCCTGTAGTCTCATTCTTAAATGTCACCTGTGAAAGTGAGAAATATGATGTTTAATGAGCCATAAACTTGGTTTATAACCAAAGTAGACTGTATTAGCACATTTTTATTGGGGTAGGATAGCACTTGCTTTAGCACTGTACAGCCCCTCTTTATAAGTGAAGAAGGAGAGTTTGTAACTCGTGGTATCCAGTGCAGGCACATTAACATATTCCAGGCCCTCCAGAGAAACAGTGTCATCTGAACGATCTGGTTTGATGAGCTCCCTCACAGCACGAAACCTGCACAGCAGGACATAAAACACACAATAATAAAACATTAATTATACAATGTAGCTAAGTAGCAGAATCGAATTTGCAACTGAGGCTTTAAAATTGATAGTCAACGAAAGGTTTTATGATCATTACAAGCCATATCCCATGAGGCAATGCATTGTATGGCTGTTTCATGGGTATTTTCAGGATTAACAATATGTATGCATGAGAGCATGTTTATGTGCAATGCATACAAACAATGAGTCCAAAGTCCAAAGACATGCGGTATAGATACATTGGGTAAGCTAAACTGTCCATAGTGTATGTGAGTGTGAATGAGAGTGAATAGGTGTTTCCCAGTACTGGGTTGCAGCTGGAAGAGCATCTGCTGCGTAAAACATATGCTGGATAAGTTGGCGGTTTATTGTGCTGTGGTGACCCCTGATTAATAAAGGGACTAAGCTAAAAAGAAAATGAATGAATGAATAAATGAATGAATGATTGCGATAAAGGATTTGAATTCTGTCTGTGAATTCTGCATATCTATACATTTTTATAGAATTAATTGAAAAATTTATTTGTATTTTTAAGTCATTTGAATATTACCTGTTTTTGAAATACTGTACTGTGATTAGTACACTTGGATGTTTATGTTTTGATGTGGATGATGTACCTCTGAGGTCTGGGCAGCCAGTTGTGAACAGGTACTGTCTGTGTGTGTTGAGTTTTGCATTTTATCTCTTCAGTTATTATGCCTTCAGCCTTCGGAGGCTCAGCTATGCCTTGCAAAATGTACAGTATTCCACTGCCATCAGGAAAGGAGAAAAATACAGAGCCCTGCAACACACAACACAGGGTTAAAAGGCATGCATTTCATGCTAGCAGAGTGCTAAAACATGTTAACATGTTCAGACATCCCACCCTGCAAATACTTGTTTTAGGGAGGTACTCCCTCAACCCCCATCTCCAATTTTTTAACGTAAAGGTCCAGTGAAGTGCTTTGAAATATGAATTGTTATTTGATGTTTGATGTAATCTCAAAACATAAGAGTTGGACATAGTGTAGCTCATTACTAGCATAAAAAATTATGCTAGCAATCTGCTTAAACATGCTATCAGCATGCTAATTTATGGTAGAAAGATATCAAAACAATTTAATTCAAGACAACACTAGTAATGTTTAAAAAAAATGCTAGCAACATGCTAATAACACAGCAGAGGGGAGTGAAGTCATTAAATCATCTAAATTTGTTGTAGCATTAGGCGTACACTACCATTGACAGTTGCTGTGGGGTTTTTATAATGACAATTTTGACATTTGTTTTTCACTTTAATAGTTTCTCCAAAAATAAAAAATAATGACTGGAAGATGCCTCATCTTGTCTAGACAGTGTCACACCTCATGCTTCTCCCCATCTGTAGTCATGACCAGCGGCTTGTATGTGATCTCATAGGTGTTCTGTTGAGTAGGCTCAGTGAGGAGAGTGGGTGGCCCGCTCCAGTGCTCTCCTTCTATGACACATTTCAGAGTCCACTGCTGGTTAATGCGGAGGGGCAAAGCCAGTAACTGTATGCACTGACTGCGCACCTGACAAACAAAATTCACCACCTGCTCGCACAAAAGAGAAAAAGAGCAAGAAATAGACAGTAACATGATGAACAGTTCAGCCTTTTAACTTTCCAACATTTTTCTTAGTAAATATGCAACGTTCAAGTACTTAGTGTAGGAAACTGACACACTGTCGCATTTGGTGTTTTCTACCTCTGTTGCGACTGGTGGGACAATGCAGGAGCCAGTGAGAGTGAGTGTTAAAGATTTGCCCCCCTCTACTGTACAGCAGAGATTGTCATAACGAAGGTCTTGTCTCAGCTCTGTAGGGGCAAAGGTCACTTCTAGTGAAACTTCCATCCCTGGGGTGATGTACCCTTCAGCTGGTGAAATGGTGAAATCTGGAGCAAAACTTTTTACATCCCATTTGAATCTGAGAAGAACGTGGAAAAAGTTCATTTGTACTGTACATTTGACATGGTATAGTATTGTCATTTAGACTAATTTACAGAACTAACTGCACATTTTAGTATGCAACCAGTCACCAAATTTGACATTTTCCTAATTATTCAATGTAGTCAGAAGTTTGAGATCAGTAAGGTTTTGCTTGTTGTTTTAAAAGTTGTTGTTTGCTCATCAAGGCTGCATTTGTTCGAATAAAAATATCAACAAAGGCTCATTCTGAAAATGTACCACTGAAAATTTCTGAAAAGCGTCAAACACGTCCCAGGAGGTAATTTTTTTGGATTTTTTGTTTTCGCTAATCCACCAGAGGCCGCTGTGTATGCTTTTTGAAATCTCAAATTGCTCTTGCCAGTGCCATTCACACCTGCTGTTCTCACGTAAATCCACCAGAGGCCGGTATCACCCTCCTCCTTTTCTAAACCCAACCAAAAGTTGGTTACGCGGATACGCAGCCAGCCGGAGGTGCGATATGCACTTCAATATAGCAGCATTTTTTATCACTCTGTATAACAAAAATTCATATTTTACAGTACTGTGATGGTTGGGTTTAGAGTTGGGATGGGGGTAGGCATTAAAAATACAATTTATTGGGTAATTTAATAGATAGCATAAATAATACTCGGTACAACTACTGTTTTTACGTACTGTGACAGTTGGGTTTAGGTTTGGGGTGGGGGTAGATGTTCATAAAAATACAATAAATGGGAAATTTAATAAATTATTTAAATAATTTTCATTAACTTCCGGCTGCAACCGTATCCAATCTAGCAACAACCCTTATTGAGAAATGTATATAGGGCCTTGTTTTCAGAATGACCTTTGAAAAATATAGTAATAACTGTAAAATATTACAGTTTACACTAACTGCTTTCTTATTGAATGTGGTTTAAAATTCTAATTATTTCTGTGAATATTTAGCACCTTTTCTACTGTCTTCAGTGTCAAATGATCACTTATAAACCATATTATGATGATTTGTTGCTTAAAGGGATAGTTAACCCAAAAATTTAAATTCTGTCATCATTTACTCATCCTCCACTTTTTCTCTCTCTTCTGTTGAACACAATAGGAAATATACAGGATGTTGAGGAAAAAACAGCCATTGACTTTCATTTTATTATTGTTAACTATGGATGTCAATGGCTGCTTTTACTAAACATTCTTCAGAATATCTTGTTTTGTGTTCAACAGAAGAAATAAATTCATAAGTTTTGAACCACCTGAGTACGAGTCAACTGAGGAAACAGGATGAACTACTCCTTCAAAGATTTTATTCATGAACATGTACCTGGCACCGATGTCTCCTGAGTTGTGCATGATAATACGACGAGTGGCTTGGCATCGCTGGACCACAGCCCCAAACTGTAGGTATTCAATGTCCAGCCTGACCTCCACTGCCTGGCAGCAGCCCTTCATGACCAGCAGGGGGCGAACAGCACCTAAACACTCCAACTGCATCTCCTCTGTGAAGGGAGGCATGCGCTGCTGAGGAGAGAAAAGAAGCTCTACCACACATCGGCCACCTCCCTCTTTAAGTGTTACCTGGCCATCTGGACGCACTGACAAGATCTGAGGAAGGAAAAAAAAGCAGATTCTTTTCATCTAATGTATGCAGTTTGGACCATTTCTTTAATTATGCTGGAAAACATGATAATCAGGTTTTACACAACCTTGTGGACTACTTAAAGCTCAAGCAGCTATCAGAGCAGCAACAAAAAACAATGTGATTTTTAAATTAAAATTAATTATTATTCTTGTGATTTTTGATTAAAGAAGAATGCAAAAAATAAACAATTGTTTATACTGTAAACAGACACTGTAAATAGACTCCATTCTATATACTATACGCTACTGTTTAAAAGACTGGAGTTTAACAAATCAAGTCAGCAAGAATACAATAAATTGATCAAAATGACAGGCAATACATATTTCAAATAAAGTTACAATAGATTTCTATTTGAAAGGAATATTTTTCACACAAATGTTACGTGTTTGGTGTGATTTGTTGCTATTTTCAGACCAGCGCAACCATAATTTTCATGTTTTGTGCCTTGTTGTTTAAATAGCAAATCCATTTGCGCCATGTTGTGGACTCATGGGTGTTTTGTGAATGACAAAAAGAGATGTGTTAAGGCTCATTGTTGGTGTGTTGCAATTTTAAAGAACTAAAATAGAATGCTCCATTTACCAACTATAAGCTGGTGTAAAGTCCAGCGCAGAGTGCGTTAGTTATGCGCCTATGCAGGTCCAAAAGTACACACATTGCTTAATACACACAGGATGTACAGCAATATACAAATATCTTTACATATGAAAAAAAATGAAGGGATTAAAATGTTACAAAAATTATTATTTTCTACATTTTTGTATGATGTTATTATTAGTAGTATTATTTATTATATGCATATTTATATTCACTTTAATAAAAACAAGTTTAGTTTTTTCCATCTGTTGGGTTTTGAAGACGTACAGCATGCATCTATAAATGGGGCATAAAAAATAGGTTATGTGTTTGGATATAACTCAGTTTTTTTTACCACACTTCATTATTATTGTTCATTTATTTGTTTGCTGGAAATTAGAACTGAATTTAGAAATAGTTCTGAAAAAAATCTTTGTGCTTAACAAACAAAATTAAATATGTAGGCTAATGTATGTCATTGGAGTAAGTTTCCACCATTTCCTAACTCCACAAAAGTAAAGGAGAACAGTAAAGAGTGAAAGTAAAGTAAAGAGAACAGAAACAGGCAGAATAGAGGAGGCTCGTTCTTTATTCTCGCACTGACACTAGATGGTTTGTTAAACTGTTTTCTCGCTAGTGAAGCATTCAGTTTTTCCACTTACAAAGTCTACCATGGAAATAGCAAATGCAACATGGCACGATGCAACTGACTCTTAAAGGGAAAGGGAGGCAAAACTCTGATTGATTTAATGCACTATATGCTCAAAACACACCCATAACTTATTAAGAGAATAAAGCACAACCCTGTTAGACTATTTGCCAGGGTGCAAAGCATATTTTTCCATCCTTAAAATTGCAAAAGTGGATTCAGACACGTAAAACTGTAATAGTATTTCACAATATTACTGCTTTACTGCATGTTTAATCAAATAAATTCTATTTTGATGGCTCAAAATTTTGTAGTCAACTTTTTGTTTTATCAAAATTCTTTTTCAAAAATCTTATCAAATCCCCAAACCCCTATAATTTTGAATGATGGTGTCCATGTGCTCAAATTGTACTGTGTACTTACCTTGGAGTGCTGGAGAGAGTTATCAGAATGTCTGTGAAGACAAAATGTCAAGGAACAGTGGCTGTTATTCACAAGGGAAACCAATTTCCGACTTTGCTGGCCAATCTGTAGAGCTCCAAAATTGACCACTCTGTGTGTTGAGTCCTCTAAATCAATCTAGGACCACAATAAAAACAGTGGAGGATTAGTACATTCGAGCGAAATATCGTATTAAAACTCCCAGACCCTTTTTATCACCTTCATCTCAGCACCCTGTCCCAGGATCTCCACAGCTCGTTTTGCACACTTATTCATCTCAAAAACTACTTTCTCATGGTAACGAACTGCTTTACGTGGGTAGAATGATATAGGAACCTCCACAGTGCCACCAGGAGGAAGGACCAGAGGTGTAAAGTTCACTTCCAGGACGGTTGTGTTGGAGAACAAGCAGTCTAAACTGAATAAACATCACTATGTTATAAAAACAAAACAAACTATTTTACTTTTTAAACTGTTGAAAATCAGCTACCTGATTCCTCTGCTGCTTTTGTTGCTGATCACCAGTGTTTGTGTAGCAGGGACCATACCAGAACAATATGTGAATTGCAGTCCAAAATTATGCTTGAGGAAAGAAAAATCTAGATCTGGAACTACAGCTGAACCCTTTAGGGCACAACAGAATATCGGACCATTCTTTATCTACAAACAGAGGAAAGAAAGTGATTAGCAGAACAATCATGTAAATAAACTGTTGATCTTATTCTGCAATGCGTACAAAATCTTTTTTTAGAACTTCCAATTAATTTGCCTATGGGGGAAATGACTCCACTGCAAACAAATGCTTTTCTTTCTTATACACTTGTTGGCCACTTGATTAGGTACACCTGTCCAACTGCTCGTTAAGGTAAATTTCTAATCAGCCAATCACATGGCAGCAATGCATTTAAGCATGTAGACATGGTCAAGACGATCTGCTGCAATGTTACATGGTTGCTGGTGCCAGATGGGCTAGTTTGAGTATTTCAGAAACTGCTGATCTACTGGGATTTTCACACACAACCATCTCTAGTGTTTGCAGAGAATGGGCCGAAAATGAGAAAATATCCAGCAAGCAGCAGTTCTGTGGGCGCAAATGCCTTGTTGATGCCAGAGGTCAGAGGACCAAACTGATTTAAGCTGATAGAAAGGCAACAGTAACTCAAATAACCACTCGTTACAACCGAGGTATGCAGAAGAGCATCTTTGAATGCACAACACGTCCAAGCTTAAGGTGGATGGGCTACAACAGCAGAAGACCACGCTGGGGACCACTCTTGAGTCTCAATTTCTGCTGCGACATTCGGATGGTAGGGTCAGAATTTGGCGTCAACAACATGAAAGCATTGATCCATCCTGTCTTGTATCAATGGTTCAGGCTGGTGGTAGTGGTGTAATGGTGTGGGGGATATTTTCTTGGTACACTTTAGGCCCATTAGTACCAATTGAGCATTGTGTTTATGCCACAGCCTACCTGAGTATTGTTGCTGACCATGTCCATCCCTTTATGACCACAGTTAACCCATCATCTGATGGCTACTTTCAGTGGGATAATGCGCCATGTCATGAAGCGCGAATCATCTCAGACTGGTTTCTTGAACATGACAATGAGTTCACTGTACTCAAGTGGCCTCACAGTCACTAGAACTCAATCCAGTAGAGCCATAGAGCACCTTTGGCATGTGGTGGAATGAGAGATTCGCATCATGGATGTGCAGTCAATTACAGAGACAGCAAGGACGCAAATGAGGAAGATATTTATATTTTGATGTTCTTTGTTGTGGAGTTTATTCAAGCCTTTCTGCAACAACGAGTCACACAAATACTGTTGCAAAGTTTGCAGTACACACTTGCACACACATTTGCTTTTGCACGTCTAGTTGAGGCAAATATGACAGGATACACATTAATATACACTGCTATATTGATTATGCTACTGTACAGAAAAAAAAATAGATTTAATGCCCAGAAACTGAAACTCCTGTTGTGTGTTTGAAGCATTCTCTAATGCAAATCCAGTGGTTATCGTTATAAATTACATGTCGATTTTATTGTTGTTTCTTTATTACGAACATGCAATGATGTAAAAACTAATTTTTGAGGTGCAGCTGATCACAGAGAGTTGAAACAGATCTTTTAATCCCGTTTCTTTGCAAGTCTTGCCTTGTGGATATGATTATATGTGTTACTATGGAGACATGTTAATACGCGACTGTCAGATAATTTGGTGGGCGGAAAAAACACATTTCTACGTCACATCACGTCACGTCACGTCACGTCAATTATTGGTTGGGTTTAGGGAAGAAGGAGGGGGGGTCTGTCGTCACTTAAAATTGCAGTGATTATTTTAATGTCAGGAAATTTTGAAAAAGAGACTTCTTGTTTTTATATCACTCTAATATGACTGTGGACACACTATACTTACACACAATTCTGTCCAAACAGCTTTCAAACGATGATTTTGCATCATAGGTGCCCTTTAAAACAAGCTAAATAATTTGCCAATGATGTAAGCAAAATAATCTTGCTTTTCCTTTTGACATAAACTTATTTAGCTTACCCCATTGGCAGATTATTGTGCTTGTTTTAGGCTAGAAAATGTTACTTGATTTAAGAATTCTTTAGATATTTGGACTAGAAACAAGACAAAAATATAAGAAATGCATTTGTTTGCAGCGTGTACATTATAAAGAGCAGTAAACAGATAACTGCTTGCACTACAAACGATTGTGTTGATGGCAATACATAAAAAAAAAATAATATAATAAAAAATACAAGCAACATCAAGCAATAAAACAATGGTTATGGTTAAAAATCAATGGAAGTGAATGAGATCAGAAGTCTCAAACCAATAAGGTTCCAATGGCTGCGCCTGACACGTACATAAAAAAATAAGGTCAATAAGAAGGCGAGGGTCTACCTTAATGGACAATGTCAGATCTTTGAGTACACATTTCCGCTGTGGACAGAAAGTCACGGTGAGAGAGCTCTGTCCACCAACAGCCACTGTGTCTGATTTAGGTTCAACCTGCAGATGGAGCTGGAGTGCTGCCGGTCCAGATAGATCATACTCAACATCCAAACGGAACTTCCCAGGATTAGAAACCACAAACGTGCATGTGGATTTATTGTTTAGCTCCACCTATTTAGGGAAACAGATGAGAGGAAGTGGCAGAAAGCTCGATCTAAACGTTTTGTGTTGGAACTCTGCCAAAGATGAATCTATCACAAATCGCACAAAGTAAATGACTTCACATGAATTTTTACCTGTTTGAAGTCTACCGGATGGACTTGGTTTGATGAGAGCTTTGTGATAGATCTTTCAGGGCTCTCGTATCGCACATGGGCGTTCATGCTGTAACACTCTCCTTTCACATTCATGGTCAGTGGCTGGAGCTTTCTCTGCACTGTGACTACTAGATTAAACACCACATCTCCCTCCCGAGTAGGAGTGATCCATATGACCAACGGGACCCTAAGACAAAAAAAGATTAAATTATAAACAGTATTGATTAAAATTAGACATTAATATGTTAAGTCTTGTGAAATAACATGCCTATCATTGGGTGGAATGGTTCCTTCCATAGGATCTAGCACCAGTCTGTCCTGGTAGCCCTCAGAATGGCATGAAGACTCTTGAACCGTAAAATGAAATGGTTTGTCCTCTCTGTTCACCACAAAAACTGTCTGATGAGCTTCACAACCTGTACACAAAGGCAAAGGTGACCCCTGCTTAGAAGACTGAAATACAGTTTGTTACCAATAATAGTACATTTATGATTAACAGTTCCATTCAAATGAATCAAGCTGGAATAATGGTGGACAGTCCAAATTCTGTCAGACCAAAGTCCCTTTAAGGCAAGTCATTTCAGTCGGCGGCCATCTTTGAAACACCTTCTCTCTGTTTGAATAGGGAAACATCAAATTCTCCAAGATTGCTTGCCAAGCGTACGATTAAATTTTACATTAGGAATCAACAATAAAATTAAACTCTTTTAATTTAATTTGTACTGTCGAATCACACAAAACCTGCAAAAATACACAGAAATACAGAAACTTCAGTCTATAGCAATTGATGATTGGCTCCTATAGTAGAAGGTGGGGCTTCATTCACCATATTGACTTTTACACTTTTCCCCATTCAAAACTATACATGTCTAGACATGTCTTGTGTATTCTATAGTCTTTGGTCAGTCTTGGTTGTCATCATTAATAAGAATGTCCATACAGTGAAAGTAAGTAGGGTCCAAGGCTATTTTGTATGAAACATCAGTTGAAACATTTATGCATACATGTCTGTAACATCATCATATAAACTATCCCCTTAACATGGCAAAACATAGTATTTTATTGCAGCCTCACCTAATAGCAAGCTTCCCAGATTAAGGTGGGCTCGATCAATGTAGACTACAGGATCATTAGCAGTGCCCACCAGCAGAAAGGGCAAAGACAAGCTGTGTTCAGGGATAAAGAAGGTCCAGAAGGATTCTGCTAAATCCAAGTTGAGAACCTGATACTCAAATGAGACCTGAAAACATACATTAACAGATATTGATGCATGTCTAAAGAGCATAATGTTTACACTATATGATTCATTAAAACCATAACAAATTACCTTCACTTCTTTCCCCGGCTGAATGGATTGGCTTGGTGTAAGGCAACTGAATGGAGATTTGCCCGAGTCCTCACATCTCCAGATGAAAGAGTATGGCTTGTTTGTGGGATTAATAATTCCAAATTCCCTGACAGAACATAATATATGAGAGAGAAAGATCAATCGTTGTGTATAAGAATAAGTCAACCATATATTTAATTAGGGACAAGGCTGTCAGTACTCTCTATATAGTAAACAGTACAGTGCATGGAGTACACTTCTGTTAAAAAAGTTTGGAGAACTTTTTAAAATAAATTAATACTTGTTTTCAGGAAGGATGATTTAATTTGATAAGTGATAACAATGATTTGACAGATTTCAAATGTATTGACTATTTTGAATAAATTCTTATCTTTTGAATGTTCTTTTGAAGGAAAAATGGCTGCTAAAATTTCAGCTTTGTAATCACAAAAATACGCATTGCCTGGTCAAAAAGTATGATTTTGAGTACATATTTATTTTATATTGCTTAGTCTAAACTAAACTTATTTTCACAAACTACATATCATATGCATATCATATATAACTTTCAAGTGTGAACTTAAAAAGTGGGGTGACAGTTAAGGGGTTAAGAGCCTATGACTGGGCCTTTATTATATATTTCAGTATCTGGCTTTTATTTCTTAAACAGCCATGTTGTAACATACATCCTATGCTCATACTTTAAAAAAATATATATATTAAAAGATTAATGTTTATAGACCATTTTGAGAGATGTAAAAAATAACAATGGCCCTAACGTATTTCCTGTTTTACATTTTTTATATTTCCATAGCTTCTGAGAATCCAAAAAGTTCCACATATTGACAAATAATGTAATGATAGCAGTTTAACGTTAAAATATGATTGAATTGCCTCTTGTTACAGTTATGAAATAGTTTGACAACAAGCAGGAAATGTTTATGGACCAATGATATCTATAATATATAACTGTTAACATAATGTATTAGCTGCATATTATATTTTTATGCCTATTATATTGGATGATTTATTATTCATCAATGTTATTAACAATTTTAGAGTAACTCCAATTCAGTTTTACCGGCAGACAGACGTGCCAATGCCCACTGAGGTGAACTCTATAACTCTAGTATTGGGGTCCACCACGAGGGGACTGTGGGGCTCAGGGTTCCGCCTGTTTCCAGTGAGGTAGTCTGAATCCTTAAGGTTGAAATGACAGTATGGCAGCAAACAGCATCCATTTACAGTGAATACTGGGCTCTGGTTGTCCTTTATATTAGGGATGCTAAAATAAAAAAATGGAAGTGTTTATACATTTTTTCATATAGCAGATATGAATAATAAGTACATCAAAATCCTTCAATATCCTTTACACAACAATCATTAGTCATTCATTCATTCTAACAAGCGAGCATTCTGTGTGACTAACCGGCAGACCAAACTGGCCTCAAACTCTGCCACCTCCAGAGGGGAGAACCGAATTTGGAAAGTTTGATCCGCTCCTGGGCTAATACACCCTACAGCAGGCTCGACACTGAAGGGAGGAAGTTCTGGTTCTCCAACCAGCAAAGAGGACACACTTTGCAGAGAGCTCGCTGGTCTCTCTGGTGTCCTACTGCCTTGAGCCGAGTGGGACGTCCTACCTGATCAATTAGATGTATTTTAATTAAATTAGTTATATTATATTAGATTTTTTCCTGATTGTTAAAACTACTTATTTAAAATGAGCTGAATGAACACAATTCTTGAGTTTTAAAAAACATATTTGTTTTATGTTAAATACACTTATATTTGTAAAAACAATTAAGTTAACCTTTATGTTGTCTAAACACAAATCGATTGTGTGGAACCCAGCATTTTTACAGTGAATAAACACAATTCTGTAACATAGCATGTAAAAAACCACAATGCAAACGTTTACCTCCATGTTCAAAGCATGCCGTCTTTCCATATGTCTCCATTAGAATCTGCCAGGAATACTCCAGTTTAACAGTGCCTTTGTTCTCCATATGGAGCCTAACAAACACAGCATTACTTAAGAAGTCCATCCAGGCTAATTTTAGTCTGTTATGAGTGCATTTATACTTACTGAAAGACTCTGGTCTGGTACAGCATTGTGTCTTTGAAGCGGATGGGTCTGTTATCACACTGGAACTGGACATAATCGCATGTGGCACTAACTATCAGTTCAATCTCTCTTGAGGAGTTTTCTACCACAGAGTGAGGCGGCTCAGGGTCTGTCACTACCTTCTGATCACAGAACAGATACAAGATCATAAGCGCTTTATGCAGTGTACGATTTCAGCATTTAGTGTACTGTATGTGATTTAGTGTGAAGCTTTACAATGGAAGTGTAAACAATAAGGTGATTCTGACTGCATTTTTGCATCCTAATCATGACCTACTTTTTCATAACTCTCTAACAATTGTCATTTTCTTGTAACTTTATTTCTTGTAATAGTTACAGCTTTATTTCTCTTAACAGAGACACTTTCAACTGTGAACTGATATCTACAACCCAGGCTCATTCTGAAAACGTACATCTATATACAATTCTGGAGACCGTCAAATACGTCCCATGAGGTATGTTTTTTTTGCAGTTTTTGATTTCACGAATCCACGAGAGGCCGCTGTGTACACTTTTTGAGATCTCAAATTTCTATCACAAGTGCCATTCATGCCTGCTGTTCTCGAGTAAATCCACCAAAGGCCGCTGTCGACTGACTGTTTGACTGACTGAATGATTCACTGACTAACCGATCGACTGACCCACCTTCCCCCTTCCCTAAACTCAACCAATAGTATTTTAAAAAGCAATTCAGAAAAAGAAAAGCTCTCGTCTGATTTTTATCATGTTTTGCCACATTCTCACCCTGTTATTTACTTGTTTATTTTAGTTTTTGGCTTCTGTTTTTGTCTTACCTGCTTTCTGGAACTGTTCTTCACCAGACTTGAAGCCCGTCGTCATGGTCATCTCCTCTCAGTGTCCCAAGTCCACTGACGTACATGGCGAGCTAACTAGACAAACTGGTAACAGCCGGAAAACCGTCCATATGGAGGTAAGCGGTCAGCTTGTAAGCGCAAAAAGGAATGACGTCATACTGCCCCGTAGCATTCATTTAAAAAAGCAAATGTAACCATATGTACTTCTGGCTACATATTTTACGATCTCCAGCAATGTATATAGGGTTATGTTTTCAGAATAAGCCTGTTGCATATCTAAATTGCTACTTTTTTTTTTGTAAATTTGACTTTGTTCCTTTTTACTCCAACTTCAATACATGAAATTTCAACTTCACATAAATAATTTTGACATATATATGACAAGTGCAAATTTATTTCTTATAATCACAACTTTAGTTCTCAACATTTTACTTGATATCTCATCACTCCCATATATCTACAGTATGTATATATTTTTGCTAGTTCATATATTACAATTGAAATGTAACATTTTGGAATGGTCAATTTTTATCTTTAATTTTATATTTGTATCACTTTGTCTTATCAATTTTTATTTTTAGTATTTGAAATAATGTCAAGATTATGAGAAATACATTTGCAATTTAGATATCAATTTGCAATTACAAGACATATCCACTAACTGTAATTGAAAATGAAGTCAAAAGTAAAAGTAAATCAGACTTTTTTTTTCTTGTAATTGCAATAATTTCTTGTCATTACTTAAATTTGTAACTTCACATATCACATATCACAGTAGCTTCATTTACAATTGCACTTAATGGATATTTCTTGTAACTGCAAATTGATATCTAAATTGCAAATGTGTTTCTCATAATCTTGACACAATTTCTTGTAAAATAAGTATTTGTAAAAATAAGTATTGAACTATGTCACCATTTTTCTCAATAGACATATTTCTAAAGGTGCCTTTGACTTGAAATTTCCCCCCGGATGTTGGTAACAACCAAAGAAATCCATATATGCAAAGAAAACAAATCTAATTAATTTACAAATTAAGTTATGCGTAATATGAAATGATGCAGGAAAAAAACTGTATTGAACACATAAAGAAAGGGAGGTGTAGAAAGGCAGTGAAAGCCCAGACAGCAGCTGAAATCTCTCAGTAGTTATTAAGCAACCTTCTGCCCTTCCTCATTATAAATTAATATTAGCTACTTCAGTCCAACATCTACATTAGCAGGATGATGAAGATAAACCTGACATTTTAGTAAGACAATGATCCAAAACACAGCCAAAGAAAACTCTCAATTGCTTTCAGCGAAAGAAAATCAAGCTTTAGAATGGCCTAGCCAATCACCTAACTTGAATCCAATATAAAATAATAATTAAAGATCCAATTTGATAGACAAGACCCACAGAAGCATCAAGATTTGTATACTCCATTGAAATCTGTGGAAAAACTCCCACCTGACCAATTCATGTAACTTTATTCTCCATATGAGGGTCCTCTAAGCTGCTATCACCAAAAGTGCCTTTTATATAAAGTATTAAATACGTTTCAGTAGTTCAGTACTTTCTCATTGTGTCATTTCATTTTTATTACACAACAAATTTTTCAGATTGTTTTTGTTTATTTTTGTATAGTTTTTACCAAATCTGGTCTATGTCAACAGCTCCTTTAGAAATATTATTCCCAGGAAAAAACTCAATACTCAATACTACAATACTTATTTTCCCTGTTGTACACTTGAAACATTAGATTTTAGAATGGTCAATATGTATCTCACAAATTGTGAGTACTAAAGTTACTACTGCTGAAATCTATCAGTGATCCTATGAAACTCACCTTCCGTTTGGTAGGCTGCTGTGAAGACTTATCTACATCCACCCATCTGACAGTTCTGTGACTATCATCCCAGTCGGGGACCTGGTCTACAGGCTGCTGAAAGGTAATACTGCTGAGTGTACATTTTATTGTTTGTGTGTTCAACATAAGGGGTTCCTCTGAGCTGAAGGTCACCGTCACAACTTTGGAGCACTCGGCATGCAAATGGCCAACTTGTGGAGAAAAGCTCAGCTGTGGGCTATTGGGAAGCCATTCAAAACGCAGTACCTTGGAGCTGCTTGGGTTTGTCATGGTGAAAGTTTCTTGATAAGTGCGGCCCACGTGACAGTCTCCAAAATCCAGATGGTCAGACAGACCTGGGAAAAGTATTTAGAATTGATAGTTACCATATACTGTATAACACTATTAGGGTTTCAAAACCGAAAATAAAAATGTAACCCTTGTGTATTGTTTAAACTGACTACTCTTTCATTATGGTAATGGCTGTTTTTGCCCCATTGACTTCCATTATAATTACGTTTTTTTTTTATTGCAAGGCCATGACACCATATAATCATGCATTTTTGATTATTGGTGGTTTTCCCTGTTGGGAGAAAATGTTGGAAGTCATTTTTGCTGTTGATCATGTTAGGAATATCTTGCCAATTCCATGCATGTTCAATAAAAAAGGTCAGGAGAGGATTTACTTCAATGTCAAAAATATTAGTAGTTTATTAGATACAATTGAATAATTCGAGGACAGAGCTCTGGGTTATGTTACCCCAATGCAATACAAAAATTACATTCACGAGGTTCGCAACCAACTTACATTTCCCTGACTCCAGCATATATACACAACTGATATTAACAGGTGGAGTTTTGGTGTAAAGACACTTATCAGTCATTCTGCAGTCCTTTGGCTGTTGCACACAAACATACTTCCTCTTTCTGCAACCCTTCTCTGCATACCACAGTCAATTTTTTTACTTGTTCAAACTACTTTAAATGGGCTGAAACGACACAATTCTTGAGATTTCATTGGAACAACTTTATTTTTTTATGTTCAATCCACATAAATTTGTTAAAAATGTTAAGTTAACTTAATCGATTTGTGTTGGGTCAACATGAATCAATGTGGAACCCTGCATTTTTTACAGTGCAAAACTGAACAGTTAAGTGCTTCTTTAATATATTTCACAACTTCTACAAGCATCCAGCTCCTTGTGACATGTCTGGACATTTTGTTAGACAGAAGTCTGGAGCAAGGCCCCACGCACTACATTATATTTATTCTTATTCTGTTTTTTCCCTCTTGTCAGCGGTTCCTTCTAAAAAGTATGCAACACAGTGAGAAAGAAGAAGTATGTTTGATTAATATATGGTATAATACAAAATAAAAATATTTATTAATCTGTTGTTAGTCTAAATATTTTTTCTAATAAAAAATAAAGACACAAAAGTAATAAATTTATTCCTTTTCCCCACAATTATTAGTTGGCACCATTAACAATTGTTGTTAACAATTAACATTTATCAATCAAAACATGTCATAATGGAAGCCAATGGGGAAAAATAGTTACCAACAAAACAAAAGGGTCGTAAATTTGCCCAGAGTGCATAGTTGAGTCTATAGCATTTTCCCAAACTATGTGTCAAAATAAGATTTGTCACCAAAAATCCTTCCATTTGCTGAAATGCAGGGAACGTTGTTGCCAGACTAAGACTGAAATTCACCCCAGAGTGGATAGAAATATGCTCAACAGTACACAAGGATTATGAATGATTCCATCATTTCAATTTTGCTTTAGAATGTTTGGAAAATTCATTATGACTTACTTTCCGTGCTTTCCGGTTGAACTCTGTTGCCAATGTTGTCCAGAATGATAATGTCATGGTAACCCTCACCCACAATCTGCACCACAGTCTGATCATACTGGTTATCCTTAACCATTAGCTTCATGCTGGCTTCAAAATTTTGAGCCACCTTCGGATGAAACCCAACCAAGAATTCTGCTTGTTGGCCAGCCATAAGATTCATAGAGGCTACATAAGCAAGCTGTGCATCTGAAGAGGAGCAAAAAAAATGCCACATACATTTAATTTTAATACACTTGTGTTGGATCTCATGCTAACGTTCTGTTTATTTCAATTTACTGCTTATGGTTGACTGTCGCGAGCTAAATGTTTATACACAAGTCATGAAAGAAATAACAGTTTTGTTCCTTCTCTTGCTGCACTGTGAAATGCAATGACCATAAAGCTTCAAATGACTTAATTAAAATTTAAAGTTATTTTACAGCTTTCTAGAATGTACAAATCTGATTGGTCATGACTGTATTCTTCTGGACAAACATGACTGCTTGATGTGAAGTTACCTATTGCACTATATTTTGTGGCTCTAAACAACCCCCTAAATAATCAAAGTACAAACAACTTAATGAAATTAAACACGGTCCAAAAAATCTCCTGCTGCTTTTGATCGTTTTAAAGCTCTTATTTGGAGAGAAATGAAGGTAGATGCGGTGGGAACATGTTTTATTTGTGTTTAATGGCTTGCCTTTTCCAGGATCACTTTCAATGTGTGAGGAGGCTAGTCGGCATACAGTTCCAGGAGCAGCTTTTAGAGTAAAAACGTCTGGGAGATATTGCAGAATAATGCTAACCTGAAAATTAAACAATGGATTATTCCAATGAATATTGAAAGTCATATAAGCTGTAGTTTAGTCAAACAAATTCTTATCTTACTTGTGCAGGCACATTGCTGTTGTTTTTGATCACTAATGGAAGAGTTTGTCCTCGTCCCACCAATAAACGTTTAAAATGTAGCACTGGATGACCTTGATTAGTCCTCTGAACAGGTTTTAAAACAGTGATGCAGGGCAAGTTGCCTTCACCCATTAGATCAAACACCAGAGCTTTGGATCTGTGGGCAGAAACTTGACTTTGAATGAAACAGAATGAGAAAAGCCTCAACAATCTTTAAACATGCTTCCAAACAGTTCAAACTTACATTAAAACCAATAACCTGGTATAGAACATGCAAACCCAGATTCACCAATACAGTGTATTTTAGGTGAAAAGGAAAAATGTGTGACGCCAAAAAATAGCTTAGGCTTAATAAAAGTTATTGCACTACACTTGATAAATGGTTTAAATTAATCGAGCAGTTTGACCTATAGAATCAGATTATATTGTTGAGATGTGTGGCATTCAATCATAATCTTATTGCAGGTTTCAGGCAATTAAAGTTAACTGCATTGTGCACTTTTGTTGCGCAAGAAAAATGTAAAACATTTGCTGAATTTAAAGACATTTGTAATTTGGATAATTAAGCTTTTAGTTGTTATTTACAATACATACAGTTGAAGTCAGAATTATTAGCCCCCTAAATTATTAGCCCCCCTGTTTATTTTACCCCCAATTTCTGTTTAACGGAAAGATTTTCTCAACACATTTCTAAACATAATAGTTTTAATAACCTCTCACCTCTAATAATTGATTTATTTTATCTTTGGATGCTGACAGTAAATAATATTTTACTAGATATCTTTCAAGACACTTCTATACAGCTTAAAGTGACATTCAAAGGCTTAACTAGGTTAATTAGGTTAACTAGGCAGGATAGGGTAATTAGGCAAGTTATTGTATAACAATGGTTTGTTCTGTAGACTATCGAAAAAAAAGATTGCTAAAAGGGGCTAATAATTTTGACTTTGAATTTGTTTTTTAAAAATTAAAAACTGCTTTTATTCTAGCCAAAATAAAACTAATAAGACTTATAATAAAAAACTAATAATAATAATAATAATAATAAGAAGAAAAAAATATTATCAAACATACTGTAAAAATTTCCTTGCTCTGTTAAACATCATTTGGGAAATATTTAAATGAGAAAAAAAATCTAAGGGGGGCTAATAATTCTGACTTCTACTAAGTAAACAAAGCAATTGGAGCACAGTAAAACCCAATAAATGAAGAGACCTCAAACCAACTGAGTACCTGTAAAAGTCAATAAGTTAAGGCAACTCAAACCATTTGAGGAAACCGATTGCTACAAACCACTTGAGAAAAACTAATCTATATGAGTACTATGAACTTCATTTAAGTTGAAGTAATGAGGTATTGAATTAACTCATTACCTTCAACACGGAGTTCAAAACTCTTTTCAAATGAGTAGAATAAACTTTCAGTAAATTTTGAGTTAACTACACTCATTTCATTTGATAAAGTTGACTGTTGAGTTTTACAGTGTAGTGTTAAACAATGTAGTTTTAGCATTTTTGAAACCATTTAGAAGATTGGCGGGTCTGGTGGGGACATTTTAGCTTAGCTTAGCATAAATCAATGAATCGGATTAGACCGTTAGCATCTCACTTTAAAGTGACGAAAAAGTTTCAATAATTTTCTTATTTAAAACTTCTTATGTAGTTACATCATGTACTAATACCAAAGGAAAATAAAATGTTGATATTTTTAAGCTGACATTTCTAGGAACTTCACTATCATTCTAGCATAATAATCAAGACATTATGCTGCCATACTATGGCTGCAGCAGGCGCAATGATATTCTGTCTTTTTGTACGATTTTTTTTTCCTCCTAATGCGTTAGAAAGATTTATTGTAATGTTCCACAAAAATAAAATAAAAACAAATAAACAAACAAAACAGTTACCTTGCATTAGATTTCAGAACTGCCTCAAAAACCATGTGATACATCTGCATACTTAAAGGAGAAAAAGTGACAGTGGCAAAAGCATGAGAGTGGCTGGGGATACACATCTTGGTAGGAGTCAACTCAAAAACCTCGGCATTCTGTGTCTAAAATAAAAAAAAAATAAAAAAACAGAACAGAACAGTTGAGAAAAGATACCATTAAGCAACAAACAGATCATTAATAGCTACAAATCTTCCAAAAGAAGTTACACACCTTGACTGTTTTGATTGCCAGGGTGAGTTCACAGGATACTTTTCCTGGATTGATCAGTCGGAATCGAGCTTTGGCTGACTGACCCACCAATACATTGTTGAAGACAAACTTGTTCTCATCCTGTACATAAATGCCCATACTGTCCCGGTACTGCTCACACTGCAGCATGCTACTGTTCTTACAGATACGGTGCTCCTCAAAGATAGAAGCAATGTCTGTACTTGCTATTCCTGTAAACAATACAGTTGTATCAAATGATCATTAAATGCCACAAAAAATCTTTATTATTTTTCAACATAATGCTTTATTTCTTTCCAATCTAAGCCACATTGCAAATTCTCCGACTTCTCCCTGATTTTCAACTTACTAAAAAGCTGAATTTCCATGATTTATCCACCTTATTTTTTTTACAAATGTGGAGCAACCAATGTAAGTTAAATGTGTTAAAACTTCAGGTCTTATTCACTTTCATTTGTTTTAAACAAAACAACTTATGCTGCTTGATGTTGTAAAAAACTTTTTAAATAAATTTGATTGCCATAAAAATTTACAAAAATACAGAAACAATAAAAATAAGTGGAACAAAGTGATTAAACAAAAAGCATGGTAGAGAAAATGTTTATTTTGATAAAATGTCAAACAAAAAAAAACTATTATTTTCCATAACTTGGACCAAAAGATATATAAAACTTTATGACTTCAAATATCTGGAATAGACCTTTTAATACTCGATGATATACAAAAACACAAAGCAAGTTGTTAACCCATATATTATTCATGGGCCTAACAAGCTTCTAATAAACTTAATGGCACACAAAATAGATTTAAATAAAATAAGTAAAATAAATTACATATAAATAAGTTGTATAAGTATAACGAAATTTCAAACCTGGCACACAAACTTCTGCCACAAGCTTGTATGGAATCCCGTTTGGGTTGTCAGAGGGGTCTCTGTCAGTGATGTCTATAGCTAAACATTCCTCCCAGCTACCTACAGAATCTGCTTTGCAATCCACATTAACTACTTGTTGGGCTTCAGGTGCCAGAATCCCAAAGCATGGAAACAATGAGAAAACACCACATGTCAAATTAACCTGTAAAAACAACAACAACATGCATATAAATAAATGTGTCATATATTACATGTCAGAATTGTAAGTAAAGGAATATTATTTTGTACCTGTGTTGACATACCACCCTCAGTCTGCATATTGAGTCGTAATTCACTGGCACTAGATGGCTTCGCAGGATAACTGTCTTTTGATGGCTTCTTACTAACCACACTTAAAAATGAGCATAGAGAACCAGAACTTTAAAATATATATAAATAATAATAATAAAAAATGTAAGTTACAAAATGATTATATATACAGTTAAAGTCACAATTATTAGCCCTCCTTTGCTTCTTTTTATCTTTTTCAAATATTTCCAAAACTATGATTAACAGAACAAGGAATTTTTCACAGTATTTCCTATAATATTGTTTCTTCTGGAGAAAGTCTTATTTGTTTTATTTAGGCTAGAATAAATGCAGTTTTTCATAAATAAAAAAAACATTTTAAGGTTAATATTATTAGCCCTCTTAAGCAATATGTTTTTTCGATTAATTATCCTAACTTGCCTAGTTAACCTAAGTAAGCCTTTAAATTACACTTTAAGCTAAATACTAATATCTTGAACAATATCTAGTAAAATATTATTTACTGTCATGGCAAAGACAAAATAAATCAGTTATTAGAAATGAGTTAATAAAACTATTAAGTTTAGAAATGTGCTGAAAAAAAATCTTCTTTCCCATTAAACAGAAATTGGGGGGAAAAATATACAGAGGGGCTAATAATGCTGACTTCAACTGTATACACAATATGTACTGTATATACATGTAAACATATATAAAATCCTTTAAAACAACAGCAGTACCCTCTCCTCTGTGCAGGAACTGAGGCGTTTTTACACAACCTAATGGCAAACCGCATCTCGAAGTTGCCTTTATTTTCCACAGTGAAAGTCTGTCTTTTGCGTGAGCCATGGACCATTGGGCCAAAGTTGATATCATTAGAGGGACTGATAATGTACTTGGAGAAAACTGCCTGGACTGACACTTTGATTGGAATAGTACTAATGGTCTCGCCTCCCTCCAAATTGGGCTCAATAACCTGGGAAAAATACTAAACATTAGTTTTGTCTCTAATGACAGCAGAGCTAAGATGAAGAAAAAAATCATTGTAACGTAGAGTACAAGTATTGGATTTCAAAAAATGTATTACATTTATAAAATACCTGACAGCAAAGGATTGGGTTATCTCTGATAGACATTTCCTTGTCATTTTGATAAATAATCTGGACAGTGGTGGGCTTATTGTTGGGACGTAGAGATCCCTTCCGAGGAGTGATGGAGAATATGGAGTTCAGATCCGGCATTCCTGGCTCTGTTGCATCTAATGTAAACCTATAAGGAAGAGGACACATACAGACATATTTGATGATATCTGATCATGAAAACACAAATTGTATGATTAAGTATCTACATAACTTACTTAAATGCTATGTCATATTTGCCTTTGTTTTCTAACTTAATAGACCGCTTGACTTCTTCTGACACTTTGAATGTTCCAAAGTCTAATGACCCATCCGAATCTGTAGTAAATACAAACATCAAATGAACAAAAGAATCGAGTGGAGCAACCATGACGTCAATTTGTATGCAAAAACCTGGAAGTGAGTTAGCATTTTAGCAGTTCTGGTTCCCTTGTTCCAAAGTCAATGGGTTTTTTGAATGGGATTTCGATTAAATCACTTAAAGTTTGTAGCTTCCACAAAGTCAAGGTACTTTCACGTTTTATTCCATGATATAAAACACATTAGATACATCCAACTCTTGATTTTTTTAAATCGGTTACGCTTCTTCAAAAAGACAGTTGCTATTAGGTTGCTAAATGAGACTACAGGCGGTCTCCCAGACATTGTATGTCATCGAGCTGAACTGGTCTGTAACACAGTTCGCTCGTTGTCACAGTCACACAAGGAAGACAAAAAGGGAAAAAAAATTCAAGGTATTTATTCAGGTGTTGCAACAAAAGAGGTAAGGTGAAGCAGGTAAATGGCGTTGTAGAGGGTGAGCGATTTCACACACAAACAGTTCAGAGGATAAGCTCAGTACTTTGGTAACACGCCAACATAAGAATAGTCACAGAGAAGGAGAACATCCACGGAAGAGTACAGGAGAATTCAGGAGAGAAGACGAGGAGGATCATGTGTCTTTGATTCCAGCTGAAGACTGAGTGGGTGAGGTGAGTATATAAAGTTTGTGGTGATTGCAGATGCAGGTGATTAGTAATCAGGTAAGGGTTCATGGGTGTGGTGCTTGGTGGATGGTGAAGGAGAGCAGTGATTGGGACTGCAGGAACGAGCCGAGGGTGTGACACTCGTATTGGACATTTCTGTTATTTAGGTATTTTCATAAATAGTATTTTATAGTTTGTAGTATTTTTCTAATTGGGAATTCATATTGTGTGTAGATAATGCCTTCATTTGTAGAGATCGTCATGATCAGATTAATTTGTTGAGCATTTATTTTAATAAAACTATTTTAAGAAGATACCAGTACAGTCTGTCTCTTTCCTGCTCCCAGTAATGCAAATGTGTGAATAACTTCGTAAAAATACATAAATATTAACTGTCATTTTAACGTGATCAATCGATTTTTCTTCGTTTTTTTTTCTTCATTTGAACACATATTTAACTCTGTCATAACTGCAATATTTACACTCCTCCTTGAAATTTATAGCATATGTGTATTTTTTACTTAAAAAATAATATTGAATGTTGTTCTCTATCCATTATGGAACTTGCAAGCATTTGATAGACCAGACAATCACGCCTCATCACTAAGATAAGCAGGCCGTATGCATGCACACGATACACTTGTTTAAATAAGTTTTTTAATACTATGTAGGCACAATTACAAAACATACAGTACATGTTTTAAAACTTTTACAAGAACCGTAAAGCAAAACAAATGTATTTCCCACATAAAAACTATACAAAAAGCACATAGGTCTATATACAGATGTGTTTTTGTGTATTTGTATGTGCTTATAATAAAAAGCATGGATTAATATAATATACCAAGAGAGAACATCTTTGTCATAGACCATGTTTCTAAAATAAGCTTGAAAAAGCAGAGTGGTGCTGACGTCAAAGGCGAGTGCCCCAAAGGCACTGTAGTCCGTTTATAGCCTAATGTTAGCTTTTCAGTTTGCATTTAAGATCCAAAAGTGATAAAAGTAATTTTTTGTGTGAGGATTATCCGGTTGGACAAAATGTGCAAGTGTAATGAACAGTGTTTGAACACAGAGCTTATTATTTGCAATCTTCGAAAAGCCAATGGGAAAATACTATGGGCTTTTTATCGAGGTAACCAGTTTTTTACTGGTTTATACCGATTGGCCTACAAGGTGACGTCATAGTACCTCCACTCTATAGTTCGGTCAAAAATGCTATTTACAGAAATGTATTGTAGTTATATAATCAAGAGACCTCGTTTAGTTTCTACCTTTGTGTTACTCTTAAGAAAAAAAAACATGAGTTTGGAACAACACAAGACACATTTGATTAACACAAAAGACACATTTTTCATTTTAGGGTAACATATTATGGTGTGATGAACCAATAAGCTATTATCAGTGGAGTACCTTCTGGAATGATTATGTCCACCGCAATATCATAGGCCTCAGCAATAATCTGAATGTTCTCTGAATGCTGAACGATGCCAAGAATGTTCTCCACATCTGACACCTGGTAAACACACACACAACAGCTAATGCATTCTAAGTGCAACACCAATAACGATTAAACTGAGTTGAGGAAACACACATTTGTAAACATTGATACCACTTCAATCACAAAAAAAAGTTTGCACTGCAGTACCTCTAAACAAATGGATCTCTTCAGTTTGATTGGGCTCTTGGCTATAAAATGCATGTGTAGGAGGAAGTCAGAATGAGGCATGATAATGCCCTGGTTCTGTGACACGCTGAATTCATCTCCAAGCAACTCCAGGCCCCTCAGTCTCCAAGCTGCTGGCATAAGGGTGTTATTGCACAGACGCAAGCTCTGGGTTTCTTTTCTGTAGGAAAAGTACACAAGTGAAAGAAAACTATAAAAATGTTTATTAATACTGTAACAGCTGGTACACACATTTGAATTAAAATGTACAGTACTAGCAACCATCAAGTTTTTAAATGTCCCGTGAAGTGCTTTAAAATGTGCATTTTTATTCATTGTTTGACATAATCTCAACCAAAACATCACATCATGTAGCCCCTTCCCCTTTAAAAAAAACAGCCAATGGCATTTTGTTTTATCATCGCTCTGCCAGTGAGATTGGTTGAGCTCAAGCTCAACATATCAGATACTAGAGAGTTTTTGATTGGTCATGATTTGATGAGAAACTGAAGTATGAGGTGATGTGAATTAATTTGTTAATCCATTTAGGCAGAAGTGACAAACTACAAGCTTTACACGTTTACCTTTAATATTTTCTAAACACGAATTGTGTCACTGTTTTGGTGCGCACTAGCTTATAGATATCCTAAAAATTAACAATACTGATACTAACATCTAAAAAAAACTTCATTTTAATTTCACGGGACCTTTAACACAAGTAAATAGCAGACCTGAATGGAGGAGTTTTGTCAAAATGGAGGAGCTTTCGGTCCATCTCCAATTCAGGCCTTACTCCTATACAGGACAGGCGGAAGACAACAGGCTCTGGGTTCCCCTTGATGCAGCAAACCACACTGTCCTCTATATGTTTGGGGCTATTTGGATATGCCCACACATTTAAAACCTGTCAGGAGAATATCAAACTATCAACTAGATAGTAAAGTAGTTTCTAACATGTTTTAGCATGCTGTTAACAAGAATTAACATGTTGTTAGCATGTCTGAACACATTGCTAACATGTTACTAAAATGTTTTATATATTGCTAACATGCTTTAACACTATACTGGTGTGGAGAGGTAAGCATGATCGAACACCCAATGAGAGGGCAGGTGCTCTCTCCTCTCCTTTAAGAAGGGTGTCTCTCTGGCCCAATCACTAGAATAAACAGGTGTTATTTATTATTTCTGATTGGCCTGCTGACTAGCCACCAGGCTCTGAGCATGCTCTCCTCTCTCATTGGGTGTTCGATCATGCTTACCTCTCCACAACTAGCATTAAATATTATTATGTTTGCATGTTTTTACAATGGTTAGCACATTGCTAGCATGTTTCTGGCATTTTTAAAAAAAGGTAACATCTTAACAAACTTGGATTATATAGCATGTTGTTAGTGTTTTTCTAACGTTTATTATTTTAAAAAGACATGAATTAGGATGTTGCTATAATGTTTTAATTACAAATAGAACAACCAAAAAACATGGTTTTGTGGTTTTGTAGTTAAACCATTACAACCACAAATTAATCATAGTTTTGCTACACTAACCATAGTTTAGTCATGACATCTGTAAAAAAAAAAAAACCCAGGCTCATTCTGAAAACGTACCTTTATATACATTTCCGGAGACAGTCAAATACTGTACGGCCTAGGGGCTTTTTGCAGTTTTTGTTTTTGCGAATCCACCAGAGGCCGCTGTCGACTGACTGTTTGACTAACTGACTGAATTACTGACTGACCGATCGATTGACCTACCCTCCCCTTTCCCTAACGCCCCATTCACACGGGGCTTCAGCGTCAACGCTTGACAGAGGGTGTGTCTGAAGCTGGGGCTGACGCGATGGTCATAGCAGCGTCAGCCAATGAAATTAGTCAGCAATAGGCCACTGTCTGAGCTGGTGTATTTGCATACAGTGATCTGATTGGCTGACGCTTCCGTCGGTGCTTGAAAAGTTGAGCAAAACCCAACTTCTGCAGCGAGCAACGCCTCTGAAGCGGCGCTGACGGATCCACAATGCAGTTCGGCAACGCCTGACATCACCCATTCAAAGTGAATGGGAAGAGTTGAAGCTGATGCCCCGTGTGAATGGGGCGTTAACCCAACCAATAGTATTTTAAAAAGCACAGATTGACCTGCCCACCCACTTCTCTAAACCCAACCGACAAATTTAAAAAAAGCAATTTAGATAAAAAAAGCCCTTGTCTGATTTTTACCACGTTTTACCACATTCTTACCTTGCTATTTACTTGTATATATTTTTTTGGCTTCTGTTTTTGTCTTGTCCGGTTCTTCACCGGACTTTAAGCCTGTCATTGTGCTCATCTCCACTCTGCGTCACAAGTCCACAAATGTACATGGCGAGCTAACTGAACAAACTGGTAACAGCTAGAAAACCGTCTATACGGAGGTAAGCGGTCAGCTAGTAAGCGCAACAAGGAATGGGTTGGCGTCATACCACCCTGTAGCGTTCAGTTAAAAAATGAAATGCAGACATACGTACTTCTGGCTACATAATTCTTAATCTCCAGAAATGTAGATAGGGCTATGTTTTCATAATGAGCCTAAGTTGAATAAAACAGTAAACATGGTTAATAAAACATGGTTTCTACTGTTTTTCAATTATAAAATCATAGGGAATTTTTAGGGTTAGCATATTGCTAGCATGAATTAGCATGTTGTCAGCTTCACATTTAAATGATCAATATCATATACAAGCAAATGTATTGCACAAACAGTCTCAAAATTGTGTATACAAAGAGTACAAAGTAGAAAAGCTCATACCTTGCGTTCATTGATCTCCAGGGTCATATTTGGAGGGTCAAGAAAGAAAGCGGTGGCCTTGCTGTCATGTTGAAAGCAAAACTGGATCTCTGCCTCCATTTGAGAATTGTTGTATATTACAAACTTTTCCACGTTCTCTGGATATTTCCCTTCTTTATACCTGAATCAGGATAATGTCATAATATTAATAAAGAGCAAAAAAACACTGACATTTTATGCAATTTCTTTAACATGAAAGATTAATGCAAAAGGCTTATTTTAGTGCTAGATGCTAGCACCTGTCCCTTGTCTTTCCACACAGGAGAGGTCCAAACTCATACAGGTCTGACTGGATAACGTAAGTCTTCTGGAGCCCACTCTCAGGACGCAGTGTCTTTTTGCAGTGTGCAAAGAGAATCCTATTACACAAAAAAGACTACTAAGTACTACATGTCCAATGTCAATGATAACTACAGAATATTTCCCTACTGAAATGTCACTCACTTGGGGTCTCGGCTTATCGATGGGTAAGTACAAATTCCTTTACAGTGTAGCTGATAACATCGTTTGGTCCCTAAGACCTCGAAGTTGAAAGTCTGATCAAAATGCCCATGAACCGAAGAGTTAAACTTGATCCTCAGGGTAATGGCTCCATTTGGTGGTACAATCCAACGGAAATCAGTGAGTCTGCAAAAGACCAAATTTAACACATACTGTACTGTAGGTAAATGCTTTTATTTATTTGTGATTTTACATGCATTTATATGCATAGGGAATCTTCTATACCCTTGGTTATATTCTGGGTTGGGCTCCTCAGACTGGCCAGGGTTGGACATTGTAGTAATTGTCATGCCCTCCTACAAGACAACATGAAGGCTATTCTTAATCATAATTTAAATTAAATATATATTTTTTTCTTATACAAATTAATTCTTATCGCAAAATATACAGTCAGGTCCATAAATATTTGAACACAGACAAAATTCTTACATTTATTCACCAACACAATCGATTTGAAATGAAACGAGATTTGCTTTAACTGCACTGTCAGCTTTAATTTGAGGGTATTTACATCCAAATTAGGTGAATGGTTTAGGAATTGCAACAGTTTACATATGTGCCTCCCACTTGTTAAGGGTCCAAAATGATTGGACAGAATACTAATCATAAATCCAACTTTTTAATACTTGGTTGCAAATCCTTTGCGGTCAATAACAGCCTTACTTTTTTATGTTTGTTTAATTTTTGAAAAGTTTATTACCTTGACAGTTTCTGATCTGAGTTCTGCTTCTTTCTCAGACAGGTCCTCACAAGATATGGGCTTCAAAAATGTAAAGTAGCTGCTGGAGAGCTGTGTGTTGGGTGGTCTCATCTTAGGGTAATGGACTATGGAGAATATTATAGGTGGTGGGATGGGTGGACCTTTAGGTCCTATACCTAATTCATCCAAAATCTAAATAAAATAAAATAAATGGACTTAATATTGCTGGTATACTTGCTCTCCAAAAAACATTAACAAAAAAAGAAGATGAAGTACTTTACCTCCTCATGGGAGGGTAGTTTCACACTTTTGATGATCTCAAATCCGCTAAGTTCTTTGTTCTCTTTCAGAGACATCCATATGTGCGGAGTGGGCTCTGGAAGCACTATCTTTTCCGAGCCCTCGACACCATCTGTTGACACTTGGGTCTGGCTAAGAGCTAGTGACTTAGTATCAGAATCAACCTTTGACTTTTCCCTCTCAGCTTTTTCCTTTTCTCGTTCCTTCTTGGTCTTCTTTGCAGAAGAAGGAGGACAATCGGTGATGTCTACAGTCTCCTGGACATCAGAGACCATTGGCTGCAATAAATGACTCTGCGTTCTGTCCCAGAACTGAAGAATGTGCTGTATTTCTCCTTGGCTCTGTTCATACTGATGGAATCGCACTTGCAGCTGTCTGTCACTCTCAATGGACTATTAATGAAGAACAACAATTATAGCAAAGACTTTTTAAACAGATTTTAGCTTTTGCATAATGCAACCCAAGCTCATTCTGAAAACGTAGTCCCGTGGACGTTTCTGGAGACCGCGAAATACGTCCCGGGAGGTGCGTATTTTTGCAGTTTTTGTTTTCTTGAATCCGCGAGAGGCCGCTGTGTGTGCTTTTTCACATCTCAAATTTCTTTTGCGAGTGCCATTTGTGCCCGCTGTTCTAGCGTAAATCCACCAGAGGCCGCTGTTGACTGGTTGTCTGTCTGACTGAATGGCCGGCCGGCCAATCGACTGACTGACCCACCCTCCTCCTTTCCTAAACCCAACCAATTTTATCGATTGACCTCCCCACCCACTTACTTCCCTGAACCCAACCAACGGTTTACAAAAGCCGCCCAGGAAAAGAAAAGCCTTCGTCTGATTTTTACCATGTTTTTCGGATTTTACCGCATTCTCACTTTGTTTATTTACTTGTTCTTTTTATTTTTTGGATTCTATTTTTGTCTTACCTGATTTCTGGAATCGCTCTTTCACGGACTCGAATCCCGTTGTGGTCTTCGTCGTAGTCAACTTCTCTCTGCATCTCAAGTCCGCCGGCGTAACATGACGAGCTAACGGGAAAACTGGTTGCGGCGGGAAAACCCTTTACATGGATGTGAGCGGTCAGCTGGTAAGCGCAAAAAGGAACGGCATTATACCGTATCGTTTGTTTTAAAAAAACAAAATTAAGCCATACGTACCTCCGGCTACATAATTTGAGGTCTCCAGAAACGTCCACGGGACTACGTTTTCAGAATGAGCCTGGTTTGGTATAATAAGTATAATAATTGCTTCAACATAAAGTGTACACTTTAACTTGAACGGAACTCATTGGAACTTTTTTCATGTATACAAATTACCAAGCATATTGTAAAATGCACACTCAAACTAACCAGCTCTTGTTTTACATCCTCAGAGAGGGGCACAGGGTCTTCTGGTCGTGGGGTGGTATCCCAATCTTCACTAGGTGTCATTTCCTCTTCTCTTAAATTCTTCAGCTCCCACTGGATTCTCGCTTCTTGTTCTTGGTCAAGTTTGTGCTTTTCTCTAAAGTAATAACCAATTTAAATAATCCATTCTCACATGGTTTCATTAAATAAGATGAAGAACTATTGAGTATACTATGATTAATAATTCAGAATTTGCTTACTATTTAGGTCAACCTGTCTTTTAAATATTCTAAACTAATTCTACAGGATACATAGAAAGCCTATTTAAACCAGAAATAAAGACACATATTTTCTACATATGAGCATTTGTACATAAATGGTCTGTATTATTGCCTAAATAGTACAGCTTAGTGGCAGCTTTTGTACCTTTCTTTCTGACAGTGAAGATAAAAAAATCTTCAACAGCATCTTTATAATGAGATACATTAAAAAGCAAAAATATGCTTACATGCAACCCAGGCTTATTATGGACATGTACCTCTGTATACATTTCTGGAGAGTGCAAAATACATGCCAGGAGGTTTGTTTTTTGCAGTTTTTGCTTTTAAGAATTCACCAGAGGCCACTATGTACACTTTTAAAAATCTCAAATTTCTCTTGTGAGTGCCATTCGTGACTGCTCTTCTTGTGTAAATTCACCAGAGGCAGTTGTCGACTAACTGACTGACTGAACGACTGACCGACCGACTGACCAACTGACTGACCGACCAACCACCCCATACACCCCCTTCCCTAAACCCAACCGATACTGTTTTCAAAAACAATCCAGAAAAAGAAAAGATTTTTACCACGTTTTCAGATCTTACCATGTTTTCACCCTGTTATTTACTTGTTTATTTTATTTTTTGCGTTTGTTTTTGTTTGACCTGCTTTCTGGAACAATTCTTCACTGGACATCGGTGGTGTCATACCGCCACACAGAATTTGTTTGAAAGACGAAATGCAACCGTACGTACCTCTGGCTACATAAATTGTGCTCTCCAGAAATGTATACAAGTGTACGTATTCACAATGAGCCTGTGTTGGTTATATGTTAAGACTTTTATTACCTCTATTTGTCTACCATTTTAATATTTTAAAAGTTAAGAAATTAAGACATTAATATTATTGTATAGCATTGTAACTTTATCTGGACCTACTTCACATAATGAGTACACTGTATCTTAAAAGTAAATTTTTTTATGTAACTAGATAGTAATTAAAGAAACCTAATACATATTAGAACCCCTTCTTGTGTACTTCTGACTCTTATCTTGCATAAGTGAATTATGAACACAAGAAAGTGTGTTTAATTAAAATATTACCAAACAGTACTGGCTGAAAAAAATGTGGGAATCCCTATTCTATGATATAACCTAAAAACCTTTTGCAGTGTAGTTTGAATACAAAAATAATCTTAAACTTTTATATTTAAAATGTAAATCACCTGAGCTTGAAGACACTATAGCTGTTAAAGAGGTTGAGAACATAAATATGGCTACGGTTGTTGAATGCTTTCAGGATGATCTGAAGCGTGTTACTCAGTGAGCAGCAATACTGGGTCTCCAGTCCGTCAATCACAACACCACGGTGACAGTCGCTAAGCTGCAACAGGAGGACAAGGAGAACACAATCACTATGTGCTGTCTAAATATGCTGTAAATGACACAAACAATAAGTCGTACAGTATATTACATACTGGTATAGGGTATGCAATAAAATGTGCCTGGTTTTTACCTGCAGTCTCTCTGACAGGATCTCTACCAGCACATCTTCGGGCAGTAGGCAGTTAAACAGCTCTTCATTCTGACTGGCACTCGCACTCACACGCCTGTGAACCTGACCATCTGTCTGGAACACAAACACAAATTGTTCATGTTCATTAATAAATGATCCAGTACATTACAGTTCCATATGGTGTAGTATGTGTTTTACTATGGCACGTTTCTATTTTACTATATTAATGTTCGTAAAATCTGACATTGATAGACAGTTGTATGCATTTATTAGAATTTCTGTGTTAAGCAGAATATTTGTCTTCTATTTTAAAAAAAACAGAGCTATTGTATCAAACATTGATTTCTTTACTTATGTATTGTTTTGTCTAAACGTTTTTTAATTTATGCAAATATAAAAAAATAAATTGAAAAAATAAAACAAAAAATAAAACGTTTTTGCACAACCATAGCCTTGCAAAGGTTTGTATTGTCTTAATTGTCCTAGAGTCTATTTCACTGAAAATAATTTCCTTTTTTCTGATTTATAAGCCTTTTATAAGCTCAGTTAAACGTATATCATATGTAGTATACCAGTAAAAAAAGAAAAAAAAAAAATTTTTTAGTGGTGGGCCGTTATCGGCGTTAACGTGCTGCGCTAATGTGAGACTATTATCGGGTGATAAAAATAATATTGTCGTTAATCTAGTCTCAATGTTGGGTTGGGAGCTGGGTCTATTTTACGCAAGCTATGATGACTTTCACCTTGATATTTTAGCGTGGATATATACCTGGCCGAATTGCACTGTAGGTGTCGAGAACGAGTCTTCGAACCTGTGTGTATTCCTACTGTGAAATTACCACATCAAACGTGACGTGCAAACATGAATGCAGTTCACTAGAGTGCAATATTCTGCAATATCAGAACTCGCACAGCCTACTCACCTTATCTTATTACTCCGCCCACATAAAGTGACAGCAGAACAAAACTCGCTACAGTTTGACAAATATTGCAGCTGTTAAACAACATAAAAATGTAGCTGTTTAGATTGCATCTATGCAGTTTATTTATAAAGACAGGACCTATTTTAAATATTTATAATTTCGTAGATACAGCATCCATCAGCCTATCATAAAGAGCAGAGCAAGACGGTTGACATTGTCTATCCTCAAGATGGCAACAAAGACCGTATAATAAGCCCTTAGAGGAGAAAAAGATCATCGTACTTTCAAACTACAGCTGATCAAATCATTATAAAACAGATAAATGACATTCTAAGTCAATCTCTCTCTTTTGTATGTTGTGGTGCTGTATTTATACCATATAATTGTAGTGTATTAAGTGTGAGATGGGACTGTGTTGGCCACTCTTTGTATATACCTGAGTTACTTTTTGGTCGGCCAACCTGTTTGTTTCTAATGCGTTTCATGTTTTCCTTACTGCAGACTAGTTCAGTAACAAGAATGAAAGAAGAAATGCCTGGATGTGTTTAGCGTTTTTCCTTTAAGCAAACACAACAGTAATCTGGTAATGTCTGCACTGCTTTAGCTTTTTTGGGTTAATTATTGTGATCTCCCGATTGCAACAGAAAATACTGGGAAATCTCTGTAGACTGATGACATTTCATGCCGTTCAGCCTTATAATCTTAAATGTGAGCAAAATCACAATTATATATATATATATTCAATTAATCTTTAATTGTATAGCGCTTGGCGATTCAGTGATGCAGTAGGTAGTGCTGTCGCCTCACAGCAAGAAGGTCGCTGGGTTGCTGGTTCGAGCCTCGGCTGGGTCAGTTGGCATTTCTGTGTGGAGTTTGTATGTTCTCCCTGTGTTTGCGTGGGTTTTCTCTGGGTGCTCCGGTTTCCCCCACAGTCCAAAGACATGCAGTACAGGTGAATTGGGTAGGCTAAATTGTCCGTAGTGTATGAGTGTGGATGATTGTGTGTGTATGTTTCCCAGAGATGGGTTGCGGCTAGAAGGGCATCCGCTGCGTAAAATCGTGCTGGATAAGTTGGCGGTTCATTCCGCTGTGGCGACCCCGGATTAATAAAGGGACTAAGCCGAAAAGAAAATGAATGTATAGCAATTTTACAATGTGGATTGTCAATGCAGCTTTACATAGGAGATTATAGTGAACTGAAAGTGTCAGTTCAGTTTTAAAAGTTTAAGTTCAGTTCAGCTCAGTTCAGGTCAGTGTGATTTATTATTCACTGTTGAGAGTCCAAACACTGAAGAGTAAGAATATATATATTATATATATATATATATGATTTATATATACAGTTTGAAGATATATGATTATTATTATATAAATATGTTACTGACCAAACCTTTGAATAAAACACATGTAGTAGATAATTCATTTTATTATGCAAATAATTTTTTTTATTATTATTAATATTATTTTTTAAAGATAATTTGTAAAAAACATTTTTCTTACCCTGTTGGTACATCATTTATTTTAAATACTGTCATATGAAGCTTAGATTAATTCCAGTATTACCTTATAATCTAATATTTGTATAAAGTGCAGTGTTGCTTCAAGTATTGATATTGTATTAATGTAATTTTACTAGAACAATACTGAGTGAATGGACTTTTTACCTCTAGTACTGTATGTATTGTGTGGGCCAAATTGATAAGTGTGTTTACCACTGAGGCTGCAGGATTGGAGCTGTCATTCTTCTGTGAACGCCCGGTGATATTTGTTTTATTTCGGGTTGAGGCCGATGACGGGGGAACTTTTAGATCACTGATCTGGCTGCCCTCTGCTGTGTGTTTGGCAACCGCCTCCATACTGAGAACGCCAGCAGCCTGAGAAGTAGTGGCAGTAATATCCACCGCTGCCTCCTGCTCTTCCCTCTGAGCAAACACCACTGCAGCCTTGGCACACAGTTCTCTTGCCCTCCAGGCTGCAGAGCTGTTCCCTGATGACAAAGCCTCCTGCACCACCTCATCTACACTGAGACATGCCGCCCCATAGTGCTTCGCCAGAGTAACTGATGTCCTTGTTTTACCTGCACACAGATGTTTACATGCACATCACCGGACAAAGCTTTGGGATCAGTAAGATTTTTTTCATGTTTTTAATAGCCTGTTGTGCTCACCAAGGCTGCATTTATTTACAGTAATAAATGTACAATTGGGAAATATTGTTTTACTGCGATATTGTATATTTATAAAATGTTATCCATTCCTGTGCTTTAAAGGTGCGGTAGGTGATTGTCTTCAGAAACATTTTTTGTTGTGCTGGTTTAAAGTCTCTTTACATTTCAATAGCAATGATTAAAGTAAATGATCTAAATGTATTAATATGTATTTTATATTCTGGGTAAGGCATAAGACAAAAAAATGTTCATCCAATTAAATATTGTCAGGCCGATAATTCCCATAATTCATATAAGTAGCCCAAACTGTCTGTCAACAAATGTAGATTTGAACAACTGCACACACGTTCACACAGATCCCCAGATGCGCGTTCACGCAGGCCACGGTCACATGAAGACGAGTAACAGAGCTATAAACAAATGCTCAATCAAAACGTTTTAAAATCCTGAAGCAATATTGGTGTTATTTGTGTACGCTGGAGGAAGGACAACACCATGGCTGAAGTATTTCTTTTAGACAGGTAATGTTATGTTTTAAAACTATTTTAGTCAAGCAAAGCTGATGTAGATTGTGTTGTTTTACAAAGTGTTTATATGCACAGTGTTGTTCAGCCATTAAAATCTTCCGGCAATTGATTGATGTGACTATTTTCAGTTTCATAAGGTACATTTTACAGCATCGATAATGTAGATTATTTAGTTTAAGAACAAAACATAAGTAAAAAGCACTATTCCATCTAGCCTGCTTTACTGAGGTGAAGTTATTTTTATATTCACATTGGTTCATTTTTGAACAATGATGACCTGTGGCGCTCCTTATATTGTTTACCATGCTACTCTGAATAGTCGGTCTGAAATAGCATGTAAGTATGGCTTAGTAATAAGTGTAATTCCTGCAGCCCGCCAGCCAATCACTAAGCATATAGTAGTTGCTTTAGGACAAAGCGAGTGAGTGATGAGACTGATGAGTGAGACTGATGAGAGAACTACTAAACTAAAAACGTGCTAGATATAATACAGTTTTTCGTTCAGAATTGTAGTATTATAAAGTACTATACATTTTTCTAACTGGCGAATGACATTAACTAGTGGGTCTCTGTCATCTTAAATGTTCACGATTTCAGGAGGCATGGCATTGGACGACAGGGGAGGGATTGTATTTGAAAGATATTATGCTAATCGGTTAGCATTTAGGCAGATCTCCTGCACCTTTAAACCTGAATTTTCAGCATTACAATTTGAATCTTCTTTAACATGTGATCCTTCAGAAATAATTATAATATGCATTTCTGTTATGTTATCAACAATTATTATTGGTACTCATACTTGGTACTTGGTATTGGTATTTATAATTATCTATGTCGGAAACATCTTTTTCCCGCTTCACACATTTTTCAAATTCTATGAACAAAAGAAAGCTTAAAATAAGACACACACACACACATATATATGTGTGTGATAAAAAGTCTCATATTAGAATAAATACAACTAATGATTTTTTTACATTATAACTAAAATTCTTTTTTTTTATAATTCTTGAACAACTGAATGTGTTCTAAATTAACAAAAGTAGATCAATTTTAATAGCACTTCTGAATTAATAATACAGTTTCCACAAAATTTTGAAGCAGTTTTCAAGACATAATTCTAATAATTCTTGTGTAAAAGATCATCATATTAATTTTAATAATAAGTCATCATGCTAAAATTCAGCATTTTTAATTTCAGCATTCAGCAAATTCGTTGTAAACTACATTAAGAAAGCAGTTATTTTAATAATAATAATATATATATATATATATATATATATATATGCTTATATAATATAATTATATATAATTTTTTTATTTTCATTTTAAAAATAAATGCAGTCTAAGTGAGCAGAATGGATGTCATAAAAATTTTTTTTTAAATCTTTATTTCCAAAAATCTTTATGCAAAAAAAAAAACTCGTACCTGATAAAGGAGCACCATGCACAATGATAGCAATGCCCCGGCGGTTTAGTGCAGCTTTACCCTCTGGTGAAAGATCGATGCCCATGTAACGTGCGACAGCTGTAAATACAGGGTCGTATTCCAGATCCCCCACTGCAGTGACAACACTGCTGTTCCCCTTAACTAAGCCTGTGAGAGAAGTCGTGTTTATATCTGTGTAATAATGTATTGAATTTTCATAACAGCCTCATCAATGAATGCAATGAAATTTGGTTACCATTGATTAAAGCATACCTTTAACACTGGGTATTTCACCCTCAGACGATGCAGCTGTTTCCCCCTTGTCTTCTTCTGCAAGGCCTTCTGTGGATTCTTAAAAAAAGAGGTGAGATCTATTAGATTAACTTTGAATTTGGCCAAAAGCCCAAACCTTTAATGTGACTATCTGTCAAAAAGTATGTTTTAATCATCTTGAAACTGTAATTTATAGAAAAGTAAAATTAAATTAAATAAAATAAAACAATTGCAACAAATAGACATTTAATATCTGGGACGGGAGTCAATTCCTATGACTATTACATGCACAAAAATTTTATTGTATTTTAATGTTTACAGGTCAAGAGCAAAACTCTTCAGTCCTGTATACGTGCAATTTTCATTAGTCATATTATTTGCTAAGTATTTTGGTCATTTTTACTATTGAGTTGTTACAAATGAGTTGATTAAAGGTTTTTCATACTTGCACCTATCTACAAAAACATAATGATAAAGACACAGAAAGATTATTTTATTGGAGTTACATACTGCTAAGTCAAACCTACTTTAAAGAACATGGAGATTTAATATATTAGATAAAACTGCAGCCCATAATAAGCATCCACACATGTAGCAGAATGACACTAAAGCTTGACTTGACTTGAAGCATAACTATAGTAAATCATGTGTTGGCTGGACATTTTACTGTGAATGAGCACAAAAGGCTGAAATCTCCTGATATGGACCATCTCTCTGCTGTTTTGTACCTTGCTTTGGTTCCTGCGAGATGTGCTCTTTATAGTAGTCCAACACCTCGGGAGGGAGAGGCTCGCCAGCAACACGAGGAGGAAGAAGTAACACATTCTGCGCATCATATCCTTTTAACATCCGCAATATCTGAAGAGCAGAACACAAAAATTATTAGAAAAAGAATATTGGAAATGGATAAATATTAGTGCTGGGCAAAAATGTATGTGATTAATCGCATCCAAAATAAGTTGTTTTGACATAATATATGTGTGTGTACTGTGTATATTTATTACGTGAATATAAATACACACATGCGTGCATATATTTGAGAAAATGTTTATTTATATTTAGTTATAAAATATAGATGTTTATGATAGAAATTATATCCAAATTTAAATACTTATGTAACAAAATTGTTTTGTATAATACATTTTTTCTATGTATTTGTGTGTATGTGTGTACCCGCGGGCCATTTACGACCCGCCCTCCTCCTCCCGCCGGCCTGCAACTGACGTCAAAAATATAACGAGATTCAGCCTGCCAAAATATATATTTTTGAATCACCATCATTGTTGTGCAGTCGCGTCTAATCACCTAGTCGACATTTAAAGTACTGCATTCAGATTAGTTTTACTTTCACTTTCTCTCAGTGTACGGTCAAGAGTAACACACATGCATTTTTTATTCTATGGCTGATTTAAACGTTAAAATATATGTCAGTAAGTGCTCTACTTTTACTTAAGCTCTATTTTTGTAAATTTTTAAGGGTCGTTTGATTATTATCAGTTTTCTACCACTTGTGTTTTGTTGTACATACACTTCTTCATGACTTACATGTTATGTTGGTGGTGTAACAAATATAATAATTCTGCTAATATTCTATTAAATTTGTCTCATTTAATCAATTTTCGTCATATGCTTATTAAGATTTGCATAAACAACTATGTACATTAGTAAAATTGTACTGCTAGTTAAATTGAACATAAATGTGAATATGTACATACTTTCCCTCTCTTTGTTGTAGTTTTACAACAAAAAAGAAAGGTATTGGGAAGAACAATTGCAAGTAATTTGTGCTGTTTTTATGCAACTGGGACAATCCAATTGGTTGGAACAAAATAATAATTATTATGCCTATTATTTGTAGTATTTTCATAGTAATTTAAACACCCCCTTCAATATGTACAACAAGAAACAAAAAGCTAAAGTTATGAATGCATATACTCTGTGGAAGAATGAGTAAGTGTGTGTCTAACGCATACAACAACCACAGATATATTTTAGCAGCTGATGTGTGACACGGTAAACGTGCTGATTTGCATTATCACTGGTGACAGGTTATTCTTGAAATATACACGTTATGTCTGTTGGCCTAAGATGCATCAATAAGGTCAGGTTTCCACTTTTTTCTTGTACTTGAATGGTTAAACGGCCCTCTTATGAATTGTCAGTCACTGAAATGGCCCCCCACCAATTTGAGTTTGAGACCCCTGGTCTAGACAGTGTCTGTTGAACCAGATATATCTGAAGGTCAAAGTTTAGAAATAAAGACAATTAACAATTCAAAAAATTTCGAACCAAGTAAGCTCACCTCTTCCTCTTTTAAGTATTGTTTGTCGAAGTCGAGAGAGTAGAACTCAGTGGGAAATGGGCAAGGGTTGCGGATGATCACTTCAGCCACTTTCCCTTCACTGTATGGCAGGATGGAGCCCAAATTAATTTCTGAAGAGGAAAACTCAAGCTGAGGCTCTTCTCCCTGACCTTGAGCCAACAGCAGGATCCTCTGAGTGCTCTGTGCCACTGTTATCACTATTCTCTGACTGTACGCCTTCTGCAGAAACACATCACAGAGAAAACAATCAACACTAGGAATAATGACATATACCGCAGCTGGAAGCAGATCAACAAAGGCAAGACTACAATGTATTGGAATTATTTATAGTGTAGCTCAATCCTTATTATGGGCTTAATTCTGATAAATCAATGTAGAATCACAAACTGATTTGTGAATAATAATAGATGTCAAAACTTTTGAAATGTGGTACATATGTAAACCTAATAATCAGGTAATCACAGTGTGTGTGTGTGTGTGTGTGTGTGTGTGTGTGTGTGTGTGTGTGTG